>JABCMJ010007911.1:0-16625 GCA_014822125.1 Arbutus unedo
TGTGGACCGCTTGACCAAGACCGCCCACTTTCTACCAATCCAAGTGACCGATTGAGTAAAGAAGCTCAACATATTGTATATTTGGGAGATTATTCGCCTACAGGGGATCCCCGTGTCTATTGTATTCAACAAGGATCCATAGTTTACTGCTCGCTTTTGGTAGAGTTTGCAAGCAGCACTTGGCACTAACCTATTGTTTAGTACCACGTATCACCCTCAGACTGATGGGCAATCCGAGCGCACGATCCAGATTTTGGAGGACATGCTACAAGCATGCGTTATGGATTTTTTGGGTAGTTGTGAAGATCATCTATCACTTGTTGAGTTTACATATAATAATAGTTATCAATCAAGCATTGAGATGACACCATTTGAGGCTTTATACGGTAGGCCGTGTAGATCACTTGTTTGTTGGACTAAGATGGGAGAGGCAACGTTTGTTGGGTCGGACTTGATTGGAGAAATTACTGAAAACATGAGATCGATTCGCAAGCAACTTTTAAATGCCCAAGAAAGGACAACCAAACAAGTGAAGGTGATTCATCAACGTTTACTCACCACTCAAAGTCGACAAAAAAGTTATACCGATCGTCGTCGTCACCTGTTATCATTCGATGTAGGGGACCACTTGTTTTGAAAGTATAACAATGACGGGGTTTATCATGCTTTGGGAGGAAGGGGAAGCTTTTCCCAAGGTATATAGGACCGTTTGATATCATTGAGAGGATAGGACAGGTTGCTTACCGTCTACCTTTACCGCCAAAGTTGTCAAGCATGCATGACGTGTTTCACATATCTATGTTGAAAAAATATGAGCCGAATCCTTCGCATGTGTTGGAATGGTCCGAACTTGAGCTTGAGGTTGATGCATCATATGGAGAGGAATCGATACATATCTTAGATTCCTAAGAGCAAGTGCTGAAAGGCAAGACGATACCATTGGTTCGAGTTCTGTGAAGCAACCAAGGTAACGAAGAATCGACTTGGGAACGTGAGGACGAAGTCCGAGAGAAATACTTGCACTTATTCGTGGTTTGATTGATGTACTGCTAATTTGTACTTCGTAGTTTTGGGACGTGTTTGGCTACTTTGTTTACATGCCTGATGGACCTTGATTGTACATAGACTGTGTTTCTACATGTTATTATTTTCGTGAGTTTTTGCTTATCGAACGATATTATGCTTGCCGGGGATATTAAAATGTGCATATATGAATGTGAGAGTTGGGTTGAGGACTTTCTTGTGTCTTATCGTTGGGTACTCATTGGGCATGAAACATGCATGAGTTATGTGAAATTTGGATTGATTTTGTAGAGACGTATCCATGTCTAACTAGTTGATAAAGCTGAGAGGTATCTGTGTCGAGATTCTTTTATTTTGTTTAATTTCGAGAACGAAATTCCTCTTAAGGAGGGTAGGATGTAAGGGGCCCAAAATTTTTTGTTTAATTTATATGATTGAAATGTCGTTATTTGATTTGTATTGAAAGGTATCACGTGAAATGGATGATTGAGTATGGGTGAGATGAAGTGAGAAGTGAAAAAAGGGTGAAAAACCATCGGGTTAGGCCTTAAAATTATCAGGTCAGGTCTTAAAACCATCGGGTTAGATTTAGAAATCATCAGGTCCGGTTTGAAAAATCATCGAGTCAGGTTTGGAAAGTTTGGAAACCATTCAGTCAAGTTTGGAAACCATCCATTCAGATTTGGAAATCATCCAGTTAGATCTGAAATTTTGGCTTGAGTTTTTAAAATTCTTAAGTCCGTAGGGAAATCTGACCGATCGGATCCTGGACCATCCAGTCAGATCTTCTGGTCAGGTTCTGGATGCGCATTTTAAACGGTAAAAATCAGATTTTTTTGGAAAAGAGATATAGCTTTTTCAAAAGGGATTTTCTCTCTCTCTAGGGGTCTTCTTCCCTATCAAACCCCAACTTTAAACCCTTGATTTCTCTTCATATTATTCAAATTCCTTCAAGATCCATCACTAATCTCTATAGATTAGTGAATATTTTGAACTTAGAAGCATCATTTTCACTTGAGGCAAGATCTTGGGAGTTCTTTACCACCATTGTTGCTTAATCTTTGGAAGCTCAAATTTTTTTGCCAAATCTTAAGGTAGGAATGTTTTCTCTTCAATTTATGGGTATTCCGCATATTTTGACCCATATCCCCTCATTTTGAATGTTTTTATGGAGCTTTATTCTATACTCTTTCATAGTGAGTTTTTCTTTAGATTTGTGGTTCCAATGTTGAATCTTGGTACTTAACCTCCATCTTTCCGTCTTTAGTTGGATTATCCCTTTTTCTTTAGATTGGGTCTATCTAGGTGTTTGGTTGAACCATACATTGTATATGATATTGGAGAGTTGGAAATGGCTTGGAATACGATGTGTGAGGTTTTGTCTTGGATAGACATGGATTTCATCAATGATGGGTATTTGTTAGAAAGACGTGAGATTATAAATCATGAAATGTCTACATTGTAGACTTGTGATTTTTATGCAATTAACACAAAGGCGTATTGGTCTAGCCTCCGTGAGGAGATGTGCTAGGAATTGTAACATAATGGTCTAGCCTCATTATAGGAGTGATGCTAGTGAAATATAACGATGCTAGCCTCCTTATAGGAGTGGTGCTAGTTGTAAAATTTGGCTAGCTTCCCAAGGGAATCGTGCTAGTAGGATGCTTTATCGTGTTGGGCCACCTACGGGTGAGGTGCCGTCATTGACCATTGGATTTGAATGGAACTTATCAAACAATGAAATACTTAAGGAGATTGACAAAAAGAAATCTTGACTTGAGAGATGAATATGGAAATATTTGTACCACTTACCATTGTTTTAGTGTTATAACTTGTATAGCTTATTGAGATCATCTGTGCCTCATATCATGTCATTTCATAGTCGTGTGATATTGGCATAGACATTCCTACTAGGTTTTGTAAGCTCACCTTATCCTTTTCAGGTACAGTCTCGGACACTTAGCACGTGGTGCGTGACGTGCATATGGTGCTGCATGATTTTTGAAAACTTTGACTACAGTTACCTAGCATCTTTGTATTAAATTTTTAGGAAGACCTACTGTAACTCATTTTCAATTTTGTTCTTTATTTTCACAAAGAAATGTAAAACGGTTGACTCCAGTATTATTTTAGATATCCCTTTTTGGACTAGGAGTATTTTTTATGTAATATCTATAGACTTGACTTTTGTTGCCTCTTTGCATAAAATGATTTGGGATTATGGATGTATCTTTGGGTGTTGTGAGATTTCATTTACTATATATTGTCGTAATAATATGTTGAAAATCGAGGGCGTGACAATGTGTTTTTGATGATGTTTGGTATACGCTTTGATGTTTTGTGTATACGAATTGTACATGTCTTCTATTGTAAGAAATGGTGTACGAAATGATTCATGATGCCTTACTGTTATTGGTATATGAAATTGTGGTATGTTATCTCAACCAAGTTGACCATATATAAATTTTCCTAACCATGGTCATATGCTAAGGCTTGTGTAGTTCAAAATAGAGCATAATAGGAGTACCTTGTAGGCTAGACAAAATAGAGCAAAACAGAGGCAAGCTGTAGCTTCTTTGTCCAGCTGGCTGCCTATCCGGTCGCCTATCCCATTGCCAATCCAAAAATGCAAGTCCCCTACCGGGCTGAAATCCTGATGCATTTTAGACGAATTCATTCTTAAATTGACTGCTCAGATTTGTGTCCTTTTACATATTATCTTATGAGTTGTGATCGACATACACATGAGATAAATGACTAATTGATTTTGTTGATTTTATGTAACATGTGTTAAAAGTGTTTTTTGCCATTGGGTTTTATTTCTATATAGGACTAGATTGGAGAGTTGTGGAGAATGAAATCGTTAACTGCCTTTGATCGTTCAGCAACATTGGTAACCATTCTTGGAGTGATTCGCTCCTATCTTGGCATAGCTCTATATGTAGCATTAGTACTCCAAAAAGAAGACGCATGTTGACAAAGAGTTCAAAAGATTATAGAGCCTGAAGTTCTGTTCACTGTCGGCATCAAATGATTTTCTCATCACTGGAGTTATTTCACTTAGATTCTAGTTTAAGCTATCACTTGTAACTCCTTTGTGAGATCTTCACACACCACTTACCCAACCTCATGATAGAGTGAACCATTCCATTGTGATCATAGTTAGGGACTTTTTCACTGTTCAATCTTTGGGCTTGAAATCTTGTAAATGGTTCTTTACTTCTCCGACTGTAAAGACTAGTCTGCATGTACTAGGGTTACAAGGAGGATCAGTAAAAGCCTAGTCGAAATGTACTAGGTTAAGAGAAGGATGCTAGAAACTTGATCTATGTGTATCATGTAAGGATTGCCAATCTGCGTGTATCGGTATGATATTTCTGTATATGAGGATTTGGACCTGATAAAACCAACCTTGTAATAGTTGTTGGATCATAGTGGAAACAGGAACAATCACTAAGAGTGGACTAAGCACATCGCCCAACCACTATAAAAATTATCGTCTCCTACTTTTCTTTGTTATTTGCTTTTGATTATCTTGTTGCGGTTAATATGTTTGTTAGTTGATTGAAAAACAGCAAAACATGAACGTCCCCTATTCACCCCTCCCCCCCCCCCCTCTCTAGGTGAACTATCAAGTGTCTGACTACCCTCGTTAGCTCAATTGGTATAGCAGGGACAATTGAATAGGGGACATGCTCATACCATCGCAGTGTCGAAGGTGGCACCAGTGGAAGCCTCAATTGTTCGAGGTACTCTTCCTTTATCCCGCACCTAGGCTAGTATCTTGTCCGACACAGGTGCATCGCATTCTTTTATTACTGCTAGTTTTGCTACTACTTTGGGTCTTAAGGTCAGTCTATTAGATTCTGTTTTGTTGGTGGAGATGCCTGTTAGGGGCGATGTGGCTCTTAGACATGTATGTCGATTTTGTGAGAGAGTGTTCTCCGACCACAGTCTATTCTTTGATCTTATACTGTTAAATATGAGTAGCTTCGATGTTATTTGGAGGATGGACTAGTTAAATTTCTTTACAGCCATGTTTGACTATTATCAGAGTAGGGTGACCATTTGTATTTCGGATGGGAAAAGTTTTCACTTTTGGGGAGACTAGAGAAGTGTTTAGTCAGTGATTCATGGCTTGTGGGGTCGAGAGACTTTTGGCCATCTTTTTACAGTGACCTAGGATGACGAAGGGAGTCAGAGTCGCAGGGACTTACCTCGAGTTGTGTGTGATTTTCTAGATGTCTTCTCGGATTATATTGTGGGCTTACCTCCTCAATGAGAAGTTGTGTTCTTTATCGATCTCGTGCGTAGGACTTCTCTAGTTTCTATGTCATCTTATCGATTTGTTCCAGCGAAATTGAAAGAATTGAAGGTACAACTTCAAAAATTATTGGACAAATGATTCATCCAACCTAATACTTCATTGTGGGGTGCTCCGACCCTATTTGTTCAGAAGAAGAATTGGTCCTTGAGGTTATCCATTGACTATTGATAGCTAAACAGCATGATAGTCAAGAATAAATATCCATTTTTGAGGATCGATGATTTGTTTGACTAGCTCACGGGTTCTTGGGTATTTTCAAAAATTGATTTGAGGTCAGGTTATCATTAGTCGAGGGTCAAGAAGGAAGACATTGCCAAGACAATATTTTGGATGTGGTACGGTGATTATGAATTTGTGGTGATGTCGTTTGGTTTGATCAACGCACCTGACACTTTCATGGGTTTGCTGAACAAGATTTTTTATGAATTCTTGAATCAGTTTGTTGTGGTATTCGTAAATGATATATTGGTCTATTCACCAACAGAAGAGGAGCATGAGGAGTATTTAACAATTGTACTATAGATTTTGAGGGACAATTCCCTCTTCGCCAAATACCCAAAGTGCGACTTTTGGCTTTCCAAGATGAAATTTTTGGGGCATGCAGTGTTTGGTGATAGAGTGGTTGTAGATCAATCGAAGATATAGGCAGTGTAGACTTGGGAGCGACCCAAGAGTGTCATTGAGATTCAGAATTTTCTAGACTTAGTTGGTTATTATTGGATTTTTGTTGAGGATTTTGCACGATTGGCTACTCCGATGACACAACTTACTAGAAAGGGGATCAAATTTGTGTGGGGTGAGATGTGCGAGCTTTCATTCTAAAAGCTGAAAGGAGCTTGACATCTGCTCCAATTTTGGTGATTCCCAAGCGAGGATAGGAATATTTAGTACATTGTGATGCTGCGAATGCTGGAATGGGAGAGTTATCACATATTGGTCTCGTCAGCTGAAGAATCCTGAACGTAATTATCTTACTCATGATTTAGCATTGGCAGTGGTTATATTTGCACTCAATAATTGGAGACACTACTTGTATGGTGAGCGGTTCGAGGTCTTCTCGGATCACACGAGCATTAAGTATATTTTCACTTAGGAATGTGGATGAATTGTATGGAATACTATGACTTTGAATTATAGTACTATCTAAGTAAGGCAAATGCGCTGGAAAATGCCTTGAGCAAGAAGTGACTCCACAGTCTAGTTAGTGTGGCTATGCGGAAATGAAAAATGATTGGGGAGATTGGTGAGTAGAGTTTACAGTTCAACACAGATGGTGATAAGGCTGCCTTGTTTAGCATAGCAGTACAACCTTCATTATTGGTGAGAGTGATAGGAGAATAACAAAATGACTCAAAAGCTAAGTCAATGTGGGACCGTTTGGCTTCGAGTGAGCAAGTTGATGGTTGGGTTTTTCATACAGATTAGGGGCTGAGATTTGCTGGCAGAGTATATGTGCCCGAGTCGTGTCATGAGAGTATACCTAGAGAGTCCCATCATTCTCGTCTTGTACTACATTTTGGTAGTACGAAGATGTATTAGGATTTGCGGAGGCCGTATTGGTGGGAAGGAATGAAGCATGATGTTGCTCTGTTTGTATCAAAATGTGTAGTGTGTTAGTAGGTTAAGATCGAGCATCAGAAACTAGCCAACTTGTTGCAAGCTTTATCGGTAGCCAAGTGGAAATGGGAGCACGTGACCATGGATTTTGTGATAGTGCTTCCAAGATCGCCAGTAAGGCATCATGCTGTATGGGTGATTGTTGATCGATTGACCAAGACCACTCACTTTCTTCCTATCCACGTGACAGATACTATTGAGGCACTTGGTAAACTTTATATCCAAAAGATAGTAGGATTACATGGGGTGCCAGTGTGTCGCGTGTCAGACCGAGATCTTAGATTCATGTCACAATTTTGGTCGAGTATTCAAAAGGCACTTAGGACAAATTTGCATATGAGTACTGCATTCCATCCTCAAACAGATGGGCAGTCCGAGCGTACCATTTATTGAGGACATATTGAGGGCTTGTTGTGTCTTAGATTTTTGAAGTTCATGGGAGGTTCACTTAGCATTGTCGGAGTGTGCCTACAATATTAGCTTCCAGTCAAATATAGGGATGGCTCCTTATGAGGCACTCTATGATAGGCCTATAGATCACCAGTATGTTGGGTTGAGATTCGAGGTAGGCGATAATGTTTTCTTGAAAGTCACACCAAGAAAGGGGGTTGATGCGGCTTGGTCATAATGTGAAGCTTTCACTGAGGTTTGTGGGACTGTTCGAGATCCTTGAAAGGATAAGGAAGGTGGCGTATCAGCTTGTCTTATTGCTGAGGTTGTCTAAGGTGCATGACGTGTTTCATGTATCAATGTTATTTAAGTACGAGCCGGATGTGTCACATGTGTTAGATTGGGCTGAATTGGAGGTTGAAGGTGACATATGCTATGACGAGAGGCCAATGAGGATTCTGGATACACGAGAAAAGGTTTTGCGAGGTAAAACTATTTTGTTGGCCAAGGTATTGTGGCGCCATCACAGGGTGGAGAAGGCCACGTGGGAGCAAGAGCCATAATTTCGCTCTGAGTACTCCGAATTATTCCATCCTTTAGACGGCAAATTTTGAGGACGAAATTTCATAAGAAGATAAGTTGTGAGAACTTGTTAGCCCGAGACTTTGTTATTTATGTTTTCACTTTATTTAAGATTTCAG
Source organism: Arbutus unedo (assembly GCA_014822125.1). Classification (NCBI taxonomy): domain Eukaryota; kingdom Viridiplantae; phylum Streptophyta; class Magnoliopsida; order Ericales; family Ericaceae; genus Arbutus; species Arbutus unedo. The sequence continues at coordinate 8,059 of JABCMJ010007911.1, forward strand.
CAGTTCTGTTCAATTGTGTAATTGTAGCCTGTTTGCATGGATTTTAAGTTTTAGGCATGATTTAGATTTGTCAAAACTAGAAGGGGGTTTGTGCGATTAATCTTTTAATGAGTACTTAAGGATTTGGAAACCCAAAAATCAGTTTTTAAAAAAAGTTAGACAACTTTTTAATAAATCTCAAAACCTTAAGTTTTGTAGAAGAATGCTAACATGCTAGTAGACGGAGGAATCTCGCGAAGCGTTCAACTAAAGAATCAGTGTCATTGTCAAAAGTTTCGAGTAGAGTCCAAGATCATCTTATACGAGGAGAGTTCGAGAGATTTCTCAACGTTGTAGCATTTTTTAGCATTGTTCACGAATAATGTAGAATTTCATGTTAATTTTCATTGAGATCTTGTTTATATCATGAGTATATGCATTGTGTTTGAGTGATCGAGTCATGCATGTTTTGTGTAGATTTTGAGGTGTTTTGGATAGTTAGGTTGTTGAAATGAAGGCTAGTTCAAGTTCTATCACACAGAACATAACCCAAAAAATTGGCTAGGCCGCTCGAGCGAGCTCAGGTCACTTGAGCGAGATCATTAATTTTTTGAATTCTATTTTGGAGAGTAGATTTATTTTTGGCACTCGAGCGAGCGGCTTCTCTAAAAATAAAAAGAATTATTTTTTTAAACCGCCCTGTTTCTTACCTTTCAATTTGTTTATGTTTACTATTCATGTCCAGAACTGTACGTTGTGGGTTCATATGATCATGCATTGATGGTAATTAAATTGGATTGGGGTTTTTGTGATTTTGGCAGTGAAAGTCCATTTGCAATATTACTGGGTTGGAGATATCTTGATGGTCGGAGGTGGCCCATGAACTCTAAGGTAGGTTACCCTTGTTGGGATATGCCCGCGGTGAATGTAAAGACCCGGATTTTTATAAAATATTCAAAGTTTTTAAACAATTGAATTAAAATAAATTTTGTGCATATTAAAATTTTATTGCCACACATATAATTAAAATCTCGTGCATTCTATATTGCTCACATAAATTTGAAATTTTGGCACATTAAAAATTTATATCCACTTGTTCAATTATTTTTTTGCATATTTTTTTGTGTATTTTATTCAAGCGCATATATATAATTGTTTGTACATATGTGTGTATTTCACATATATTATCTATATATTAAATACATGCATGACTTACATTATTTTATATGTTTGTCATATTATATATTACTCACATAAATATGTATTTATATCATATACATAATTTTTTATGCATGCATGGCTTACATTATTTTATATGTGTGTCATATTATATATTACTCACATACATATGTATTTGTATTATATACATTATTTTTTATGCATATATAATTCATACATAATGCTTGCATGCATGCATATATATATATTACATAATTGCATTATATATTATATATTATACATTTCACACACAAGCACACACACATATATTACATATAGTTATATATTTTGGTTTATATATTTATATATATACACTCACATCCATAAATCTAAAATCAAATCCTAAAATTATGTCTATCCTAACCTAAATCCTAACACTCACCATCATCTCCCATCCCCCCATTTTTGGCTGCCATGGCTACCACTCTATGCTAGATTTGGTACCAAAAATCCCCTAAAAACCTCCCTATTTTACTCAAACTTGTTCCCCCACTTTGCCTATATAAATACACACCTGTATGTACATTTTATTTATTGTTTTTCACTTAGAACCCGCATCAACTTCTTATCGATACATTTTTATTTTTTTTCTTTCTTTCATTTCGGTAGAGAGTCTTTTAGAGAGAGAGAGAGAGAGAGAGAGAGAGAGAATGGGTAGAGAGAGACCCTTCACCCCATTTTTTTTGGCAGAGAGAGTGAGAGAGGGAGCTATCCGGGAGAGGAAGGAAGAAGAAGAAAGGAGGAGGACGACCGGAGCTGATCCAAACTGCAACCGAGCTCCACTAAAACACTATCGGGAAACTTCGAATGCACGTAAGTTCACCACGCCGTTATCCTAATATATATTTTGACTGATCCCCAAGACTGTACAAAATCTCCATAAAAGAAAAAGAGAGCGAAAACAGAGTTAGAAATATTTTTCGGGGGCGGGGGGCAGCCGTAGCTGGGTTGCCGTTTTCCCCAACAGGAACCCGCTGTATTAAATGTATTTGGTGTTTGTTGTACTGAATTATTACACTCAAGCCCCTAGGATATATATACATATGTATATTACTATATTGTAGATTTAGTTCATGTTATTTTATAATTATCAAACTGCCCCATATGAGAAAAATTACAAAACTGTCCCTACGTTGGAAAAATTACAAAACTACTCCTGTGGTAAATTAAATCACAAAAATTACCTTAGTTTTGAAATTACATTTTTACCCCAATAATTATAAAGTTTTATTTAATTTTCGTGCTAAATAGATTATGTTATTAACATAATAACTTATAAATACGTAGTCAAACTTAAAGTTTGATTATTGTATATAACCTCAACTATAAAATTTTAAATTACAAATTAAGTCTTAGATTAATAAAATACATGATAGTTCCTAACTTAAATTAGGTATATATTTTTACCGTATTATAATTATACATAATTAAATCATAGGTTATGGATATTTGTAAATTCAACAAATTAATATTTAAATTATAAAATCACAATCATATTTAATTAAAATAATTCCCTAGTTATTTTAAAATCTATACAAGTAACCCTTACAAGATTAATTTTTATAAAAAAATCCTAGACTTATGATTAAATACATGAATACCCAATTAAACTTAAATTATTTAAATACATAAATTATTCTATTAGATTAAGTTCATTATAATTTCCGAAATTATGTTAAGGGCAACATAACCCTAATTTACTATATCATAATTTTACCGTGCAATATTAGTATGCGCATGTTCGACTTATATCAAATTAAATTAATCACCTGATCATATATGAAGCATGAGACTAGAAATTTGAACATTGAAATCTATGGGAACCCTTTCGAATATTGACGCAAAATAACATAGTTCAAGGGACTGGACTCTTACAGTGTACTTGAATCATTTGTTATACAGTTGTGAACTATTTATGCTGTTGGCGTCCCGATCATTGTAAATGACGGACTCTGACATGCCTGCGGAAACTATTTTGGTTACGCTGTCGAATCTCGGTCGTTGTCAACGACGAACTCTAAGTCGGCCTCATGAGTGTTATAAATGTCGAACTCCGGTATGCCTAGATATTGGTTAATGCTATCGGCATCCCGAGTCATTGTAAACATCAGACTTTGATATGCCTGGATTATTATCGGGCAATGCTACTGGCGACCCTAGTTTTGTTATCGGGCAACGCCGTTGGTGACCCTGGATTTGATATCGAGCAATGCAGTGAGCGACCCTTGACTGGTTACAGGGCAACGCTGCTAGCGACCCTGGATTTATTACGGCAACATTGTGACGATCCAATTGTTTATATTGATATTGGTCAACGTTGGGAGCAGCCCTAAACTGATTATACGGGCAACGCTTGTGTCGACCCAATTAAGTTGGATTATATGGGCAATGCTGTGGCGACTCGAGGTTTGCAATACTGATATGAAGAATTTAAAGTCGATGACTTGTGAATAGTAGCTGAAAAATTATATAACATTTGTGACTGATAAATTGGAGAGAATTGACTAGACGGTTAAAACTTATGATGTCTAGATTACAGAGAACGCTTGAAAATTTACCATTTCATCATTATTCTTCAATTACTTTACATTTGCACTTGTGTTATCGTATCAGTTTTCAACAGTGCATGTTCTGTCGTATCATATATGTCATATATTGTCAATGCATACATTGGGACATAAGGGTAGGTTGACTTACTGAGTGTCAAAACTTAAGGTGCATATTATTTTTTCCCTTGGTGTTTCATACCAAGAAAATGATAAAGATGGAGTAAAAATTGGGTATGACGGTGAAGAACTTGAATAGCAAATCAACAGTTACATCAACATGAAAGAAGAGCATCCAACTATAGATTACGTAGTACAGGTTTAGAGCTCTAATTTCTCAACTTATTCTCTTTTGTTTTTGAAAAATATCTTTTGAAAAACTTTATTTAGTATTTATCATTTTGAAATGGCAAACTATCTACTTTATTTTCTTATGAAATAATTTTTTTTTTAATTCTCCTATTTTCTTTTTAAATTAACGTGTCCAAAAATCAGGGCGTTACAGCAAAAGACTGTTAAATTAGTACTAGGTTCCCATTGTCCATGGGTATGGCTTGTGGTGAGAGACCGTTAAATAATTGCATGTGTCGCATGTTGAGCATGATGTTAGTTGTTTTAGTTCTTTATCCCTGCTGTCTATATTATGTTATTGATGTGAGCATGATTTAGCCAACATGATATTGGTACTCTATGATTTTCTACTCAAGCTCGAGCTTATATTTTTTTAGTAAATTAACCATTTACAGGTAATGATGCTGAACCGATAAGTTAGACCTCATATTGAAGATATTTAGAGTTTCAATAGTTAGGATTTACTTTATGACAGTTATTTTCATGTTTCGGATGTTTTTCAAAGAGTGATTAGTTGTTTGGACATTTGTGGGCCCATAGTTGACTATTTGTTTTAATTTTGAGATTGGATATCTTTACCGTTGAAAAGTGAGTTAATGGTTTAGTGGATATGTTTGTTGAGATTTTATTTTGGTGTATCGTTCTATTGCTCATATCATGCCCTTGAAGTGTGGGGTGTGGCAGCTCAGGGTAGGAGAAGGGGTGTCATAGTAGCAGAGGCACCAAGACTTGACAGTGGAGAAGATTTTGTGAGAATAATGACTAAGGAATTGCAACAACTGATTCAGAACTGTCAAAACGTAGGGCAAATCAGCCAGGGAATGAGACTGAGGCAATGATTGCTATACGGGAGTTTTGTCGCATGAATCCTTCCAAGTTCAACGGCAGAGCTGACCCTTTTGTAACTTACTATTGGGCTGAGTAGGTGGGGAGGACACTGGATGCCTTACAAATTTTAGAGGATGATCTGAGGGTCACATTGGCTGCTTACAATTCATCTGGAGAGGCAACTCAATGGTGGAAAACGGTGATAGATTCCTATGACATAGAGGATCTAAGTTGGAAGCTTTCAAAGGGATGTTTCTAGACTAATATTTCCCCAACATAATGAAGGAATTGCTTTGACAAGAATTCTATGATCTTAAAAAATGGGATATGTCAGTGTTGGAATATCAAAATAGATTTACTTCATTGTCATGCTTTGCTAACGAGATTGCTAGGGATAAGGACTTGAAGTGCAAGAGGTTTGAGAAAGGTCTAACACTAACAATTAGAAGGCAAGTGATAGAACTTAAGATCAGGGACGATGGGGAGTTGGTGGAGCGAACCACAATAGTGGTGGCAGATATGCTAGAGGATAATAGGGCAATTGGAAAGGCAGTATCGATGGCGACATGCAGTCAGGGGAGGAAGAGGTAGAGGGAGGTTAGTTCCCAATTCTAGGGATATCAAACTTAGGTAGTCTCAGCATCGTCAGCCATCTCCACAGGGAGAACTGCGTAGAGGGATATCATCTATTACAACTGTGGCCAACCATGTCATAGGAGGGTAGAGTGCCAGTAGGGAACATAGTCGTCTCAAACAGTTGTCCGTTCAGGTAGGCAGATTGTTTGTTATAAGTGTAACCGGGAGGGACATGTGCAACATTATTACCCTCAGGGTCAGGGAGTGTTGGTGTAGGGGGATCAACACAGACTCGCCCTACATAATCAGTTTTTATCAATAGAGTACTGCATTGCTTCAATAGACGGGGTAGCCCAACCAGCCTTGTCAACTTAGTCAATACATCATGGTCAAGGGACTATGGAGCATACTTATGCAGTTACGGTACCTAAGATGACAGGAGTGACTGTTGTGGTCTGAAGTACCTCCTTGTTGTTTTGCACCTGGGCTAGGGTCTTGTTTGGCACGTGTGCTTAGCATTCGTTTATTGCATATAGTTTTGTATCAATTTTGGGCCTAGAGGTTGAGTTGTTAGATCCTATTTTGTATGTGGAGACATCTGTTGGCATGACTGTGACCTTTAGTGATGTGTGTCGGTCATGTGAGATTGTGATTGCCAATCGTAACTAATCATTCGAGTTGGTAATACTGGATATGGCGGGTATCACATTTTGGGTATAGAATGGTTGGTGTACTATGGAGCTACTATCGATTGTTATCGAGGTAGAGTGACCGTTTGTTCTCAAGGCATAGACAGTTTTCACGTGCGGGGTGATCGTGTTGGTGTCCATCCTGTTGTTCACGGATTGTGGGATCGAGAGAATTTTAGTCATCTTTTTGCTGTGACTTGGGAGGATGATCATAGTTGGAGTTTAAAGAATTTATCATGGGTTATATGTAATTTTTAGGATGTTTTTGCAAATGATATTTCGAGTTTACCTCCTCAGCGAGAGGTGGACTTTTCTATCGATCTTTTGTTGGGAGCTTCTCCAATTTCCATGGCACCTTATCGGTTTCTCTAACAAAGTTGAAGGAACTAAAGGTGCAGCTTCAGGAATTGTTAGACGAGGGATTCATTAGGCCCAGTATTTCTCCATGGGCGCTGCAACCTTGTTTGCAAAGAAGAAAGATGGGTTCCTACATTTGTATGTGTGACTATAGACAGTTGAACTAATTTCTAGTCAAGAACAAGTATCCTTTGCCGATTTTAGATGACTTATTTTGTAAGGGCCAAAAAGTTTTCATTAATTTATGCGATCCTAAGGTCATTAATTGATTCGTATTGAAGTGTATGATGTAAATTGAGTGATTAAATATGTTTGAGGTGAAGTGAGAGGTGGAGGAAGAGTGTAGAACGATCGGGTCAGATTTTTGGACCATCGGGTCAGGTTCTGGACCATCAGGTCAGATTTTAAAAATTTTGCTTTTTGGTCGGATCTGACCGGTCAGGTTTGAGACCATCCGGATATAAAAATTTGACCTGAAAATTTTAAAATTTTACGTCAGTGGGGAGATCTAACTGGTCAGATCCTGGACCATCCGGTCAGATCTGGATGCGCCTTTTTAAAGGGTAAAAATCAGATCTTTTTTGGGAGATCTAACTTTTCTTCCAAAAGGGGTTTTTCTCTCTCTCTAGGAGTTATCTTTTCCACAAAAATCCTCCCTCCAAACTCTTAATTCCTCTTGATATTACTCAAATTCCTTCAAGATCCACCACTGGTATCTCTAGGTTAGTGGATATTTTGAACTTAGAAGCATCTTTTTCACTTGAGGCAAGATCTTGGAAGCTCTCCACCACCATTGTTGCTCAAGCTTTGGAAGCTCAACCCTTTGAACCAAATCTTGAGGTAGGGATGTTTTCTCTTTTGATTTATGGGTATTCTACATGTATTGACCCATATTTCTTTGTTTCTATCATTGATTGGGTTTCGCTTAACATTACTCTATATTAGTTATTCTTTGGATTTGTGGTTTCCATGTTCAATTTTGGGGCTTAACCACCATCTTTCCGTCTTTGGTTGGATTATCCTTTCCCTTAGATTGGGTTTACTTATGTGTTTGGTTGAACCATATATTGCATATGACGTTGATGAGTTGGTCATTGCTTGGAGTACGATGTATGAGTTTCGTCTTCGATAGTTATGGATTTCATAAGTGACGGGTCTTCGTTAGAAAGACATGAGACTATTAATGGTGATATATCTATATTATAGACTTGTGTTTTTATGCAATTGACATAAAACGTAGTGGTCTAACCTCCGTGAGGAGATGTGTTAGGGAATCATAATATAGTGGTCTAGCCTCCAATAGGAGTGGTGCTAGTGAAATATGAAATGGTGCTAGCATCCATATAGGAGTGGTGCTAGTTATGAAATTTGACTAGCTTCCCGTGAGAATTGTGCTAGTAAGATGCTTTATCGTGTTAGGCCTCTTATGGGTGAGGTGTTGTTATTGATCATTGAATTTGAAAGGAAGTTATCAAACAACGAAATATTTAAGGAGATTGACAGAACAAAACCTTGACTCGTGAGATAAATATGGAAACATTTGTATCACTTTTCATTGATTTGGTGTTATGACGTGTATATCTTGTTGAGATCATTCGTGCCTTATATTATGTCATTTGTACTCGTGTGATATTGGCACAGACATTCCTACTGGGCTTTGTTAGCTCACCTTATCCCTTTTCAGGTACAGTTTTGGATACTTAGCATGTGGTGCATGACATACATATGGTGCTGCATGATTTTGAAGACTTTGACTAAAGCTATCTAGCATCTTTGTATTAAATTTTTGGAAAGATGCATTGTAACTCATTTTCAACTCTGTTCTTTATTATTCACAAGAAAATGTAAAACGGTTGACTCTTGTAATATTTTTGGAAATCTCTTTTTGGACGGGAAGTACTTTTGATGTAATATCTATAGACTTGACTTTTGTTGTCTCATTGTATGAAACGTTTTGAGATTATGGGTGCATCTTTGATTGTTGCGAGGTTTCTTTTATTATATATCGTAATAATAATATGTT
>JABCMJ010007924.1:272-38216 GCA_014822125.1 Arbutus unedo
GAATTCTACTTTTTCATCGCTAAGACACATTTTTCTCCATATAAAACCTGAAATTGGAAAAACACTACCCGGCGTGCATTATTTGATACAATTGACATTTAAACATCGCATGGATACCTAATGGGAACATGTTGGGCCATTATACGAGGTGTATTACGGCCTCAACACATGTCTCAATACTGTAGAAAAATCAGTTTCATTGAGCTCAGAGAATAGATAACGCAAATGCTTGGTTATTGTTGGTTTATCTATTGCAATTATAAAAGAAATTTCTTCTGAAAAGGCATTAGCCTTTTTTCTGGCACGCTCGTGCATCAATTTTACCTTAGGAGATATTAGAGCCAACATCTTTTTTGGCATGCCTGATGGAATATAAGTGTCAAGTATGGTAAAAAATAGAAACAAAAATACCACACTTTTCTTTGAAGTCGATGTAGAAGGAACCCCAAAGGTGAGTCCAGTAGACGAAACCTCTAGTACACACATGAAAAATGACTAGCATACTGGTCAGCATAATGGTAATTAAGCTGGATTTTGAGAAAGCCTATGACCACCTAAATTGGGACTTCATTCTTGACAAGATGAAGATTTTTGGTTTCCCACAACTATGGATTAGTTGGACTAAAGAATGCATTTCCATTGCCTCCTTATCCATCATAGTTAATGAATCTCCAATGAAGCAATTCCCTATGGGTAAACAATTAAGGCAAGGGGACCACGTATCCCCTTTCCTATATATTATAGTAGCAGAAGGCTTGAGCTACCTACTACATAGGGCCAAGGAATTGTGGTTGATTTGGGGAGAAACCATTGGTCCTCTAGCAAGGAGTGTTACTCATCTTTAGTTCGCCGAATGACACTATTTTGTTCAATAAAGAGGGGGGGGGGGGGGGGGGGGGGGGGNNGAGGAGGTCAAGATTTTAAAAAGAATCATCAAGGGATTTGAAGTCATCCTAGGGCTTAAGATCAACTTTCATAAATCTACAATAAGTGGAGTGCGTCAGGATGAGGAATTGGTCAGAGTTTGTCCTGGCATCCTAGGATGCAACCCTGCAAAACTCCCTATCAAATATCTTGGGCTTCCCTTGGGTGCAAGCCCATCCAGAACATCAACTAATCCTGGAAGAGAAAGTTGTTATCTTTTGGAGGGAGATTGGTCTTAATCAATTCTGTTCTTGGGAGCCTACCCATATACCATCTCTCATTGTTTAAACTACCAACAGGTGTGGCCAAAAAAATTCAATCAATACATAGGAAGTTTCTTTGGGGAGGGACAGGGGATGAGAACAAGATAAATTTGGTCAAATGGAAGGTTGTTTCATGTAGCAAATATAAGGGAGGTTTGGGCATTAAGAATTTGAATTGGATGGATGGATGTCTATTGCTAAAATGGTGGTGGAGGTTTAGAGTAGAAAAACAAAACTTGTGGAGGAAAATCATTTGTGACATTTACAAAATTAAGGACAAAGCTTGGCTGTCAATAGTAGATAATATACCTCAGGGATCTAGAATTTGGAAAGGGATACTCAAACTTAGAGACACTCACCAGCCTATCTTCTCCATCTTTATCAACCTTCATAGTCTGAGAATAGGGAATGAAACTTCAACTAGTTTCAGGAGGGATCCTTGGACTCCTTCACGGCAACCACTGTGCATCCTTTTTCCAAGATTATTTCAGGCTTGCATTGACAAGGAGATCACGATGGCATTTATTTGGCAAGCAAATACAGGGGTTCAATTCATGCAATTCAGAAGGAGGTTGTTCTCGTGGGAAGAAGAGGATCTTTCCAATTTAGAGTTACTTTGGTCAGGTTCTGTAATTGGTCAGGATCTTTCCAATTTAGAGGATCTTTCCAATTTAGAGTTACAAGGTCAGATAAGGACAACTACGTATATTGGAACAACAGTATAGATATTGGGGGGGGGGGGGGGGGGGGGGGNTCAGCTAAATCTTTATACAAGTGTATAAAAGACAACCTTTTCTTCGACAACCATCTCTCCTTCACGTGTTTGGTTCAAACAGGGCCCTCCAAGAGTTCAATTTTTCTGTTGGTCAGCGTGGAAAGAGAAGGTAAAAGTGGTGAATTGGCTATTTTTTATGGGAAAATTGAGCATTCAACAGGTTTCGTGCTCCTTCTATGGGAATAACTTAGAGACCCAAGATCACCTTATGCTGCTATGCCCTAAGGTGTGGGGTATTCGGACCAATTTCCTGTCTTGGTGGAACCTAAAGTGGGTAACTCCAGAATCGATAACCAATCTCCTCCAGTGGTGGTCTAGCTAGAAATTTTCTAGAACTTCAAACAAGCTTACAGTTGTTTTATGGAAATCCCTTCTGCAGATCATCATCTACTCGCTTTGGTTAGCCAGGAACCACCTCAGATTCAACAACAGATCGATCAATTGGGAATCACTTGAAGAAGAGATCAAATTTAGATGGCTGAGAGGGCAAACTTTTGAAGATTTGCATAGATCATCCTCCGTTTGCAGTACGGAACCTTCACGAGTGGATGATGGTGTTAGGAGAGTGTTTTACTATTGAGGTTAAGGGATCAGCAGACTGATCAAGGGAGGAGGAGGGCTTCCCCATCGTTTGGGTGGTTTAGGAAAGCCCTGGTTTCATTTGCTTTATTTAGGTTTTTTTTTTTACTCTCTGCTTTAATGGGTTGAGTTGGTTTCTCACCAACTACACCCAAAAGCTTATATGGTGTAACTCTTTTCATTTTAATATAATTCCTTTGCTTTTCAAAAAAATAAAAAATAATGGTCTGGTTTCACTTGTCGGCCAAACTCAAACTGTGAGTCACAATCTTACTAGAATTCCATATGATCCAGGAGATCTTTCTACCCAAGGGGGTCAGACCAGCGTAATTGGTCAAACCATACCTATGAGTGACATACGTAGCGATCCAATTGACTTGAGATATGAGGCAAGTGGTCTCCAGCAGATCCATCTCTAGAACTCAACCCAATGAAATGCAACATCCTCCAGGAAGTATACCTTCTCCATATGGTTTGGTTGAAGGTAGTCCTAGAGATGATGTTGACTTAAGAAGGGATAGAGTAAACATGGAGAAAGGATCATACAGATCAAGAAAAATCCCTTAGTCTTCTCCTCAATCTTGGTATGGGCTAGTCAGAAATTGACCTAGAATAGGGACACTAGGGGGCAAAGACTCAAGGATTCGCTTGTCTAAATGACTTCCCTAAACATGAATGATCTACCTAGAACCTAGAGAGTGGGTTGGAGTAGAGTTTTTCAAATTTCTCTTTTTGACCCCACACTAAGAGGTTTGGAAAAAGACATTAGGATCCATACCCAAACACGCACGGTGGACATCGATTATGGAAATTTTATTGAGGCACAGACTAGTGTGTCACCTGTAACATTACCCTTATTGCCTCATCAGGCATATCTAGGGGTGCGACCTCCACCACCATTTCATCAACCCTTTGTAGGAATGCCAGGACCCTTAACTATATGAGAGCCAACATATATGGCAATCTCGATACATCCACCTACACCTGCTCTTGCTCTCGTGCCTCCACCTAACCTGTAGCACCACCCATAAGTGGTGTTGGTAATCAAGGAAAATCTCCTTTTGGGGGAGACCCACAACTTTGAGATTAGGTGTTGGATCTAATATATGGACCATTAGCCTAGGGGGTCCAAACCCCAATTTATAGGTGATGATGCCAAGAAATGTTGGACCAGCATTAGACCTGCTAAATGGCTCATGCACACAAGTCTGGTGACCAGGGGGTTGTTTGCCGATCGTGGACCCTCTAACGATTAAGTTAGTACTGTATTTTGTACGTGAAAACTGTAAGAAAATTCTGAGAATAATGAGCGTGTACCTTCTTTCATCCCCCTCTCTACCTTTTAATACCTTCGCGAAAGAGAAGGAAGTGGGAGTTGATCCTTGTAGTAATTCATGGCATGATCTCTGGGCCTACATGATCTAGGCTGATTCCTCTCACACCTTCTTGCGAATGCCGGAGGATCTGGTGCTCGATTAAAGGGATCTTGTGGATTTCTCGGCGCGGTGTCTGTAGACCACTGGACGGCAAAAGCCAGAGCCGAAGGGACCTCTCGACTGAGTAGGTAATAGGTTGACTGGTCAGCTTTGGTCTGGTCGATCATTTTGGTTAGGTGTTCTTGTCCATATCTGGACTCTTCAATTGTCCCCCATTCCTAAGTTGTAGCACATGTTGTAACACAGGGAATAATTTCTTGTATTTCATAGCTAATCTTTTCATTAAATGACAAGCCATTTTATTCATCTTTGAATGTTCCTGAGGTTCACGCCCCATGAATAGCAGCCATTCCAACGTGGGCTTCTCTATATATTCCAATGGGTTCTCCACATTTAACTCTTCATATTCTACTGCCTTTAGCATTCTCTCCATTCTTATATATCAGAGCCGTAGCCTTCCCTATGCTCTTTCATACTAGAGCCTAACACCTTTTCTATTTTTGAAGGGGTTTTTTTCTCCCTCAGAAGTTCCTCTTGATTTGAATGTTTCTATTTTGGAAGTATTCAGAGATTCTCAATTGGTAATCAACCAAGTAAATGGAGATTTCTAGTGCTATAGTCCGTGTTTATTCCCATATTGGGAGCATGCCAAAGGGCTACTTAAGAAGTTCTACATGATATCCATTATTTTCATACCATGGTAGATGAATGAAGAAGCAAATGAGGTAGCTTAAAAGGCTTCAAGGTACAAATTTATTGAACAAAGTGATATGCAAATGGACCAAATAACTTGTCGAAAATCGTATGAGAACCTCTAAGGGGATTGGCACTATTCACGATGACTTGAATCATAGTTGTTGGACATATGATGATAAGAAGCTTCCAGCTTGGTTACGGGCATGGTTAAGGAATAGGGAGTTTGTCATCCCAACTCTTTGAGATCGAAGAAGAGCTAGTTTTGGCCATTGGACGATTGGCAATATCGGTATCAATGGCAAGAGCTTTAAAGGATTGGCTAATAGTTTCAAGGGTTCCCGTGATAAATTACAAGAGAAGACGAATGAGTTAGCCACATTAAGTGTTTGTATTTATAAGCGAAATACAAAGTGCCTAGTAGGAGAGTTGTAAAGTCGGAATAACAAACAGTCAATTCCTGGCAAACCCCTTATAGCGAAAAATGAGCATTTTTGCATAATTTAAATGCTTAACTTATGCTAGTGCAAGGGGTATGTTGACACTCTACTAACTCTGCCAATAAGAATGCAACACATGGCGTAGCCTTTTTGGCAGTACCCATACGCAATAAAATACACAAGAATCCTAAACGATGTCGCTTGAAACAAGAAAAAGTTAATAAATTAGCGCAATGATGACATATGCAGAATGCGAAACGGCAACGTTTCACATGCATGGGCAATTATGGTAATTGCTATGCATGCACATGAATCAAAGGTAAATAAGGTGGCATGATGTGCATCAAGAACATGGGAGGAAAATAGGAAGGTGGTCAAAGTAGAACAACTGCGATTTGTTTCTACATCGAAGGATAGATCATGTAAGAAACCAGGCAAAAAAATTCAAAGGAAGAAGATGATATGCAACACTAATGGTCTAAAATAGGACCAAGGGTGAAAAGAAAAAAGAAGACGAACCCCCACACAGCTTATATTTCCTTTTCTTTCCCGCACTTAGTTAATTTAGCTTAGCTTATCATAGCAGTAGTTATAGCAGTCATTGTACTTGTAAATTTTCACCTGTATCCATAGGAGTAGTTCTTAACTTAGTTCGAAGCAACCTGGATCTTTTGTACTTCTCGGATGTAAGTTTGTCTTTAAATTTATCATTCGGAGTTAATTCATTTTACATTCTTAGTGACTGTTCATCTTTCTTTTCTGGTCTTGATTTGCCATATGTCGATACTTTAAAAAAATATTTCTTCATTGAGGTAAGAGAACAGACAACATAAATGTCTACTAATTGTTGGTTTAACTGTCGTAGTTATAATTTTTTTTTTTTGAAAAGGCTAGTACTTCTTTTATGGCATGCTCGTGCATCAATTTTGTCTTGTGAGATATTGGAGCCAACAAATCACATCCGTGTAAAAGGTGGCTCGTCGGTGCTAGTCCGACATCTCAATTATCGGTTACAGTTCGTTGGTAAATGACCATAAATTCAAATTTGAGTAATCCCGTCGATGATAGTCCATGAGCTCAACATGGGGGTTAAAGTCATTCGATGCAAGTTTGTAAATTTCCCTGATTCGAGTCCAGTCGAGTTAGGTTGCATTGGTCACATGAGATGCTTGTGTTGTCGTGATCAGTACGGGTTGTTGATTTACTTGCGAATGGAACACTCTTCGTATAAATTAAACCATATAGGTTTTAACGTAAGATGTTTTAGACTACTTTAATCTTGTGTTTACCATGCATCTTATAGGAGTTTCGACTTATATTTTATTGTTAAATCATTTTACAGGAGATGATGTTGAACCTAGGAGATAGAGCTCACAAAAGAGTAGTATACGTTCATTTTTCTATTATAATTAGTTTAGAATTATTTGGGCAATGTGAACCCCTTTTAAATTGTTTAATTTCAAACTTAGATTCAGTGGATTCTTTTTGGTTTATTTATTTATGTTTTGAAATTGTAGATGATTATTTGTTACTCATTTTATGCCTCAAAGTTGGGGTGTGATATACCAAGTCAGATTTATTCACTCAAGTTAAAGTTCTTAGCTCAAGCAAATGAGGAGGACATTGTTTATACTATTTTTGCCCTTATTGATGACATGGCTATTGCATGTAGATTTGAGCTCCAAGCAGCAAATTATTCCATTCAGACACAGTTGAAGTCCTAAAAAGAAAGGCACACTTGCGATGCATGTGCCAATTGCAATAATCTACTTATATGTTCAAACTTGAACATAGAATCCACGGATTTGGCAGAGCTGTAGTGCACTTTCATATTGTGCGCGTGCAGTGTAGGCAAAATGACGTAGTTTTGCCTGATTTGCCCTCGAAACTACATCGATATACACATTTGGTATCAGAGCCAGTAATTGCTTGCTAAATCAATAATTAATCTTTATGTGTGAGAGATAGTAGTGTATTTACCTAGCACAATGATTATTGTTCTTCTGCTACTATGTTAACTATGAATATGTCTTTTTAAAGAATGAGCATATGGTTCGACACCCAAGTCGCATTAGGTTGCCATTTAGTCCGTGAGGGATTTCAGGCTTAAATTACCTATAAATCGTTGATAATTCAGTATTGATAAGTCTTTAAAAAAAATTTCTTTATGGTTTTCATAATACTTAGAATCAGAATAATCATTATTTGGTGGTAAATTATTTGCTATATGAAACACATGAGGATTAAAAATCATTGAAATTTTTTTGAGTTTAATACCATTTGGTAAACCATCTTTATCTGTAAAAAAAATGAAGAGATTGTGGAGTATTCCCAGTCTCAACAGTTTAATCAGTTGTCAATACCTTCGGTAGAGTCCAAAAAGATTTACAAAATTGAAATCTTTGACTTCCGTAGTTAGCATGCTATTAAAACTTTAGAGCAATCTATATGTCTTGACAACAGTGAACAAACCTTGAAGCTTTTATGCATGAGGGACATCCAAAGGTATTTGAATAAATACAGCTATCTGCATATAGGTTTAATTCAATTTGCTTTTAAACCTTTAACTTTACTTGGTCTAAATGCTAGTACTCAAGTAGATTTAAGAGATGCTAGATGCAATGATTGAAGATCCTCTCTTATGGGAATTATCCAAACCAGCTTATGTCATTGACCAGTTTATTTTAATATTTATCCAAATCTTAACTTGTCTTTGACTGACAGGAATTTGTTTGAAGCAGTATCTTTGTATGTTCAGACTCAAGGTTATAATTTTTTACCTGGATCTAAAACTGTTGTAGTTATCTATTGTATTCACTACAAGGTTATGAACACTAGGTGTCCTAACGCTGTTTTACGTAGTGACCCAGGCAAAACAATAGTTATAGAAAGTAATCTTTTAACTACTAATGTTGTTGTTCTAGGTTGATTAAGTGGGAAAAAATTAGTTTTCCCTCTACCTGGACCATTCAAAATACTGTCACACCCCAACCAATTATCAGTAGTGACATAGACCAAATTACCCAAACATCTAAAGGAGATGTTGAAATACAATTTTTCAATGACCATGTTGGTCGTATCTCCATACTAGGACTTCCTAGAAGCATGTCTTCTAGGCATAATTATGTTTCTCCATATAGAGTGTCTCAGTCATTTTCGGTGTCTTCTAGACATTCTGTTTCAGAGTTACCAGATCATACATCATCAGAACCACCTGAGAAAATTAGAATCCCAAAAAACCTAGAAGGAATTAGGATTTCTGAACATCAGATACCTCACGGTGTTTACAGTAGAGTCGATGGCAACTCACATACTTTATCATAAATGAATTTTCACATATAAAAGTTTTTTAATAGATTACACGCCTAACTCTCCCATTAGAAAACTTATCATTAGTGAATTTGAGTCACCTAAACACAAACTATTTAGGGATTGATATTTTGCCAAGTTTTATGCATCAGAATTGCTGTTTATTAAAGATCACTTTTCTGGGGATCTAGACAAATAGACAAACCATCGTACCTTTAAAAAATGGTTTTTAAATTGGTACTAGAATCAATGTCACATAGTTGTGATAGAAGCTAGTTCTTATGTTGATTTAGCGACTTCACCTAGTAGTTTTTCTGTTGAAAGTTGCCAAATCATAAAGCAAATACTTTTACCAATATGAACTTGCATACTATTGGTAACCAGCTTAACCGTATTGAAGATAGTGTTCAAACTATTCTTCAAAACCGGAAGGCTAAGCAACCTATAGTATCTACTTTTAAAGATTCTTCAACTTTACAAAAAATAGATATTAACCACCTTTATTAGTTGAGAATTTCAAGTTTTCTAATCAAAAGAAGGAATCTAAATTTGTTGATTTACTTATTGATCGCATGAATAAACTTAAAATTAATGTTTTAAGTAAAAAATAAAAATCTAATGATGTTTTTAAAATATCTTCATCAACAGAATCTGAAGGCAAAGATCTTTATGATTCAGATTTTTCATCAAATTCTTCACCAAAAGCTTGTAACTTAACAGAACATGATTATTTCAAGATCTTGGCTGAAATGAAAGGGTTAGGTCTTAATGCCCTGACTAATTCTTAGCAGAAAATGATCAAATACAAGATCCTGAAGTAAGAAAGAAAATTATAGAAATTTTCTTATCTTCTTCCGTAGCAGAACCATGTTCTTTTTCTATTGAAAGACCTTCTAACCCTGGTAATTATTATAGTATTAATGAGATTTTCAATAAAATTGAGTCTTCTAGTAGTTTTAAACCAACTACTGTTCAAGACTTAAGAAAAGAAGTTAATAATTTAAAAGTTGAACTAAAACAACTTAGGTTGACCCAACAAAATGATCTTATCCACATTGATAATAGACTTACGAATCTAGAAAGTCTATCTCACAGTGAGGATAAGATTTCAACAGAAAAAATCTCTAATTATTTAAACAAGTTGGTAAGTTGTTCTACTTCTACACCAATCTGTCTAAATAATTTAACTAAGATAACAAACCAAAAATGGTATATTAAGGTAAATTTAGTTATTAACCAAGAATATACTATTAACAATGCTATTGCACTTGTTGATGGTGGTGCAAATATGAACTGAATAATGACTTGTTCCGACCCAATACTTAGAAAAAATAGTTCAATCTTTAACTGTTGCAAGTGGTAACCGTATGGATGTTAAATTTAAATTATCTAATGTATTAACCTGTAAGGAAGGAATTTGTTTACTATCTTCTTCTTTACTTGTTAAAAATCTTCAACAGCAAGTTATATTAGTAGCACCTTTGCTACATATAATTATGCCCATCAACAAAATTGACCAATTTAGAATTTTTAGTCAGGTACAAGAATATGATTTATTCTATCCTTTTATAACTGATCCAGAAACCAGACTTATGCAAAAGTTAAGTGGTTTTCTTAATTGTAAAGAAAACCAACTTAATTTTTTCCAGAAAGAGATCCATTTTTTGAACATTAATGAAAAAGTCCAATCACCTTCTTTTCAAGAAAAAGCTAAAGTGATTGAAAAGCAATTCATTAGAGATGTTTGTAGTGATTTACTTAATGCTTTTTGGGAAAGAAAAAACACATTGTCTCTCTCTCATATGATCAGAATTTTGATGAATGTCGAATTTCTACAAAGGCTCGACCAAGTCAAATGAAGGGGGATTATTTGGAACTTTATAAAAAAGAGATCCAAACCCTTCTTGATAAAAATCTCATCCGTAATAGTTATTCATCATGGAGCTGTACTGTTTTTTATGTGAATAAGTTGAAAAAGAAAGAGGTGTACCTAGACTTGGTATTAATTAGAAACCTCTTAACGATGTTTAAAATAGATAAGATATCTTATACCTAATAAAAAAGACATTCTTGATAGCTTACAATAAGCAATTGTCTTCTCTAAGTTTGATTTAAAATCTGAATATTGGCAAATTCAGATGGAAGAGAAAGATCGGTATAAGACTGTATTTTTTGTTCCTCAGAACAACAAACGGAATGTTATGTCTTTTGGATTAAAAAATGCACCTTCAGAATTTCAAAATATAATGAGTGAAATATTTTCATCGTATTTTGATCATTGTATTGTCTATATAGATAATATTCTTATCTTCTCATCATCTATTGACCAACATTTTAAACATCTTAAAATTTTAAAAGAAGTTATCAAAAGGAATGGTTTAGCTATTTTTGCCCAAAAAATAAAACTTTTTCAAACACCTATAAGATTTTTGGGTCATAACATAAACCAAGGAAAAATCATCCCTATTGACAGAAGTATTGAGTTTGCTTCTAGATTTCTTGATAAAATTAAGGATAAAACTCAATTACTATGGTTTTTGAGTAGTCTCAATTATATTGCAGACTATTATCAGAATCTAGCTCAAGATGCTGCAATCCTTTACACAAGATTGCAAAAGATGACTCCTCTCGGACCGAGGAGCACACACAAGCAGTAAGAAAAATCAAGTTGAGAACTAAACAGCTTCCTTATCTTTATTTAGCTAATCCCACTTGATTTAAAATTATTGAGACTGATGTTTCCAACACAGGTTATGGAGGTATTCTCAAGCAGAAAAATCCTAATTCTCCCAAAGAAGAATTAGTCAAGTTTACATCAAGAGAGTGGAAAAATACTCAAGTAAATTATTCTACGATAAAAAAAGAAATGCTTTCTATTAATGTAAAGTGTATTTCTAAATTCTAAGATGATTTATTAAATCAATCTTTTTTACTATGAATTGATTGAAGTTCAGCAAAATTTATTATAGATAAAGATGTTAAAAATCTTGTTTCCAAACAAATTTTTTCCAGATGGCAATTTAAATTATTTTCCTTTGATTTTGAAATTGCATACATCAAAAGTGATCAAAATTCGCCACCTGATTTTCTTACTCGGGAATTTTTACAAACCAGTAATTAACCATCTTTGTCTACTTTTTGCAGACATATCCATAGGCATCAACAATGCAACCTCCTGACAAGGGCAAGGGCAAAAACAGTAAAAAACAGCAATAGCAAGGGAAAGGGAAACCTTTGTCCTCCGCTGAATATCCGCAGTTAGGCATTCGTTTAACCAACCAAACATTGCCTGAAACAGTAAAAGAGGCCATGGAGCAAGGTCCTCAATTTTGCAAAAAAAATCGTAGTTGAATCAGTATTAACAATTAGTCCTAGTGATCTTCAATGGCAAAATGATGCCTCGTATCTCAAAGAACGATACCTGAATACTCCACAGTATGCGATTTCTGATGGAAAACTACGTTATGTCTATGAAGCCATCCTTATAGAAACACAAGCAATACAAATCACACACTACCATCATAGTGTGGGTGATACCCGTAGTCCAATAACACACTCCAAGTGTTATATCACTAAAGTGATACATCCGCAGGAATGAGGACTCTTTGCATTTGCAACGAGAACCCTAAAGCAGTACCAAGATTAACAATATAATTACTGGGATTCTGTAAAAGTATGGACTTTTACATTTTATTATCAAAATCTAGTAAAGGGTCATTCATGGTTCATTAGTCTCAATCTTGATATTTTAAAAATTAGTGGATTTCTATCATGGTTTCTACAATGGTGGAAAATTTTTGAAGCAGTATAGGAAAATTTTCCTGAACCCCTTATTCAGCCATTTTCTTTATGGAAAATTTGGATTTCCATTTTCTTTATGGTCAAACCATATGGTCATTCTTTAAAAAGACATGTTCATAGTTAGCATAGTAGCAGAAGAACAATAATCATTATGCTAGGTAAATACACTACTATTCCCCACACATAAGGATTAACTACTGATTTAGTAAGCCATTACTTGCTCTGATACCAAATGTGGAAAGGATCATATGACTAAAAGTAAAGGAAAAGCCTTAGCAAAAATTTCGGAGAAGACTTACTAAATCAGCTTCTTCTTTATTGATAAAATCATGATTCAATCTTGCTATGGATGAAGAACCTTGTGCTAGGTTCTCTTCTACGGATGTGGGTAATCTTTTGTGAGAAGACTTGAATCGCATATGTTGATATAAGGGAAAAGAGTGATCCCTCCCTTGCTTCGGATTTTTGCCTTTATTAGGAGGCTGCATCGTTGATACCTACGGATAGTGCCTGCAAAAGTCAAGCTTTGCTGAGAAGTTGTAATCTTTCTTTTTATTTTTTAATATAGAAAGAATTAATAGCTCATTCATGAAGAATATCAATTGTCCAACTGGTGGTGGAATAAGATCCAACCCATTATTGCGTTTTTGCAATTTTGAGATAGTTTATGTCAGATAAATTCTATATGAAGAGACAGGTATTATTCCCAAAAAATGAAAACATTATTATCAGAAATAATACAAGTAGTATTATTACCTAGATAAAAAAAAATGTTAGAGTTCCAAGGTGAACAATTTCTACGGATAATTTGATTTTGGAGAAAATTAATTAGTAACATAGACCAAATTACCCAAACATCTTAAGGAGATGTTGAATATGGTTTTCCAATGACCATGTTAGCCATGTCTTCTTACTAGGACTTCCTAGAAGCATGTCTTCTAAGCATAATTATGTTTCTCTATATAGAGTGTCTCAGCCATTTTCGGTGTCTTCCAGACATTCTGTTTTGGAGTTACTAGATCATACATCATCAGAACCACTTGAGGAAATTAGAATCCCAGAAAACCCAGAAGGAATTAGGATTTCTGAACATCAGATACCTCGCGGTGTTTATAGTAGAGTCGGTGGCAACTCACCTACTCCATCAGAAATGAATTGTCACATATATAAGTTTTCTAATGGGAGAGTTAGGCGTGTAATCCATTAAAAAACTTTTATATGTGAAAACTCATTTTCTGATGGAGTAGGTGAATTGTCACCGACTCTACTGTAAGCACCGTGAGATCTCTAATGTTAAGAAATCCTAATTCCTTCTAAGTTTTCAAAACACCCATATAATCTCTTCGGACATATAGATTACTCCAAAGTCTTAATAACAATTTTCAAAACAAGGTAGTTTTGAGGCAAAGCGGGCAAAACTACATCGTTTTGCCCATATTACATGCGCACTATAAGAAAGTATATTATAGCCTCCCAGAATCCAAAATTCACCAGCAGTTGAAGACAAATGATAAAAATAATTTTTGACTTTTGAAACCGCCTACTTTGATTCAAATTTCATAGAGAAAATATAAGATAGTTATCATTTATACCAAGTATAATAGAAATAGTTGAGTTGTGATTAGTATCGACATACTAATCACCTCTTTTATGTTCTATTTTGCATTAGGAGCAGGTTGTAGCATATATAATTCTTGTGTGTCAAGGTCTTGTGGTGATTTTATTGCTTCCCTTGTTTGACTTCAAAATTTGTTGTGTTTCTAGTGAAGTCTTTCAACAAACCACATTCCAATACCTATAATATTATTTATTATTGTCTTAAAATTCCTCATTCCTTGTCGTTCAATTTTTGGTTAACAATCTTCGAATGTTTAAGTGTTACGTAATTCAAAAATGTTTACTCAATCCGGCAATATAGTTGTGCCGCCAAGCTGCATAGTTTGCTCTTATTTAATGCAACCCATTCTTTCAATTAGAATGACATATTTTACTTTGCACTGCACACAACAAACTAGGGGGTCTGTTTTGTACAGACCCCCTAGTTCCTTTTAATTCCACTCATTTGAAGCAATCCATTTAATTTCTTGTCAAAACTCCAATCATTGTATTTACGAGCCTTAATGACTTTCTTCGTTTGACTTTTTTTTGTTTTCCTTATTTGCATTTATGAGTAGCTCCTCAATTGAGATATTTAGTATTGTCTTCCAAAAATGCTGCTACACACACATCATTCAAAACAGATTTAGATTTTTTTCAACACAAAATTACGTCATTTTGAGTGATGTACAAAAGTAATATGTGTGTAACATTATTAGTCTTCCAATTCTTTGCACATGCAATAAATCTCCAAAGCTTTTATTAATGTTGATTATAGAGCAGAATCTCTGAAGTTGTAGAAAATGAAATGAGAATTTTAATCACAAAAACAACGGGATTTCTATGCGAAGGAGTTACATAAGAACAAAACTACATCATTTTGCAGCATTACAACCCAGCATCCCCAAGTTCAAATTCCTGAACTAGTCTTCAAAGATACCATATTGTAAAAAGGAACATGCAAATCTCTTCTCCGTCTTGCTGTCTCCGAGAACTAGGAATTACATATCAAATGCAAATTCTAAAATTCAAAAGTGTCACGTAGTGCATCTAGGGTTTCATCCTTGCAAAATCTTTTCATGTATTCCCTTTTTTGGTGAATGTGAATGCCCCTTCCTCCTATTCAGCACAACATATATAGGAGTTTTATCTACTATCCCGTAACTGGTCAATTGCAAACATTTTTTACTAAGCACACCTCTCAATATATATATAACTACTATTACATCAATAATCATGATGAGAATCCAATGAAGTTTCTTTTTATGTGAACAAACATCAAGAAAGGAATAAAATAATTGAAGTACCATTCCAACTCATTGCCCTGTGTACAGAAGTCACAATGAGAATGGCTTTGTATACACATCAAAAGGCTGGCAGGCAGTTAACTGTGGCTCCTGTTCGCGAAACGAGCAAAGCATCTCATCAGGAAGTTTCCATTGCATGTACGATTTTCAACACAAATGCCAACTACACTAAGCTGACTTCCAATTAAGGCTTGTTAATCAGATTAAGTCAACTTCATGGGATCCATGACCAAACAGCAAGTGCATTGTGGACGTGAACATAAACAATTTGGTTTTCTTTCCTTCTTTTATTTTTTGGTGATACAGGAATTCAAAATAGCCATATCCATCCTTCATGGTGGAATGTTTATGCATAACATTGAGGCTTAAATAAAAAAATGACAAATACCTGTTTCAAGCCGCCACCACTAGCACTGCCTCCTGTCATAAGCATAGTGAGAAGGGACGTAACCGCACCACCCCCAAGGTCATTCCCACTCCCAACACTTCGGATCGCAGAACGCATTGAGTTTAATATGCTCCCATATGTAGTCCCGTGCCCACGCTCAATGGCTTGGATGAAACAGAAAGTCATTGCACCCGTTGAGGTGATTTTTGATAGAGCCTGTTCCCATAGAAGTATTAGCTTGAGTCTTTCCGTTGTCTGAGCAAATAAATGCCTTCTGCAAGGAAAATCTTAAGGAGGTCTAATCAGGCGTCTTAAAACTTACAGCTGTATCAGCAGAGGTTTGATTGTCATCACAACCACTGAAGGAAATAACTTCACCGCCATTTGTCCCCTTCCATATTCCTGATCGAGGGCTATGGTCCTCCCACACATACTGTCCACTCCTATTTTCAAGAATGTAAGAGCATAATTGCAAACATAACAAAAGAAATAAAGGTAATTGCTAAAGAACTGTAAGCAACTTGAAGATGGCAAAACAGAACTCTTGTCCTGGGCCCATAGTTTTGGGATTGACAAAATTTTAATCTCCTCCGTAAAAAGTGTAAGAATGATTCTATACCTACCTAGAATGCATTGTGAAAATTTAGCCTTCACTGAATTGTTGTTAAGAGTTTAAACATGGTATGTTCATGGAAAGCATAACTTGGGAATCTACATAACCAGTTATAGCTCCATTTAACATGTTTGCTATGTTGGTGAAGGAAAACCCAGATTACCAAAATTACAGCTGAAATCATAGTTGCACGCACTTCATCATAAAGGAGTTAATCCTAGGATGATAAGATTTATTCATATAGGTATAAAACTTATTGGAATTGTACAGAATCAATATCAAAAGATTTAGCTACTGCCATTGTACTGCCAAAATATGGCTTCTTAGTTTTGCTTATTTTGTAATTTCACCAATTTTGATATACTAGGCATATCGTTACTAGCAAACATGATCCTATTTTTACAGCTTGAAATAACTCATCAGACCCATTTCCTATTATAGCTTAAGCTTGTGGAATAAATGGTAATCCAACAAAAACACCTTCTGCAACCTATGTACACTTACCTGGATAGGATACTAAGGGTTGGAGACCACAATTACCCGAAAAAAAAAATGTCAAAACCAAAGACAAAACACCCTTTGAAGTCTGTCATATTACATCCCTGTGACGTTTAGCTATGTAATATGTTTACTGCCATTTAACTTAGTTGATGCTGTTAATTCACTGTCTCCTACGCTGATTTTGCTTATATAACCTAATTGTTAGCTCTTTACTCAGTAATCACTTTTTCAACTGCAGTAAACAATTCCTTTTGTCATCTATTTTGTATTATGAGTTTCTAACATGGTATCAAACCTTTGGTTCGTTTAAGGTCTCGGGTAGAATTCTCTTCATTTGTATTTATTCCTTCACATTCTGTTTCGCACGATGTTTGGATGTTCGCATTCTCACATGCAAGTCATAGTCATACATGATGGCAGATTCTAGAACTTGATATATAATGTTGGATTCCAAATCCTGCAATCCAAATGATCTCTGGATTGACCAAAAGATCCTTTCAATTTGTTAGAATCCGTTACTCGAACGAAACTAGATTTTGTGGTGATACAAGAGTGAGCCAATAGCAAACCAAGATGAGGATGCCGGTGCATTGTATCTAACCACACTCTGGCAAGTTATTTTCTAGCCAAGCATCCTGATCGAGTATATGCCCAAGAAGGGCTCTCTTCCTGAGGGAAATATTTCCTAACAGCTTACGCTCTTGGGATAGTTGATGACTTAACATGGTATAGAGCAGTCACGAGCATAGTTTGCATTGGCTACTGTTACCGGAATTGCTCTTTGAGAATCATTTAACATTTAAACGTGGTGCACCGGTAGTATTCCAACCTCAGCAGATCTTGTGCTAGCCGTTCACAAAAAGAAGATTGCAATATCAGTTTGCAGCATCAGTTCGCTTTGACTTGCAGCGGTTGTGAAACCCAAATATTTGCAATACTTTGGCTAAACATACTGCTATAGTTATACACGTGATAGCAACAAAGAATGTAAATTAGTGAGGTGCGTGCATGTGTAGATAGACATGGTAAAGGACATGGAAGCAAAAGGGAACAAAACAAAATGATAGGCAAACGGACATGTGTCACCTATTTACACTTCCTTTCGTGAGATCGTGTTTTGACAAAAAATTGTTACTTGATTGATCAAGAGGCTTAAAGCTGTAGGGAGAAAGAGGACAAGGAAGAATAAGCAAGGGAGTGGGCTTAGAAAGCAATGGTTCTTGTAAATTTGAGGTAAAATGAGTTGTATGCAATATGCTCTAAATCTGTAGAGTAGTACTTTGCTTCCGTTTGTATTCTCTTTGATCATGTTGTGCTATTTACTAAATTTCATAAATTCTTGTTGGAGTTGTGGTTTGTGTTATCTGTTAATTTTCTTTGTGATGGCCAAGTATCGTGGAACTTTTTGGTACATGGCTCAAGAGAAATTGCCAATAGCCTGAACCAATACCCACAATAAGCCACAACCAAGCCTGGGTGAGGCAGGTAACAAAGGTTACTGGTAATGTAGAGGAGGGCTGCTATTATGTATGTGATATGGGATAGCCTTGAAGTTTGCGATTATCGTTTATTTGATATTTGAGTACTACTCTCAATATATTGTACTTCTTGACCTCATGTTTTTTGCAAGATGGATTTGCAAGTTATCATAGTATGAGACCATCAAATAGAAAATTTACGTGTACCTAGATTTTGTTATTTTATTGAGAATTCAGGTTGTTACATTTACTGACCTCCAGAAAGCTCCGGAAGCCCCTGCACCCACTTTGCCTCCTTTCTCTGTCCGATCTGTCTTGAAGAATGCTGCAACCCTTGACGGAACCCTAATGACTTCTTACTGGAAGTACTCTGTTTTGTACTAATCTGTTTTGATCCACCGTTTAAGCCCTAATCTCGAAGACCCAGCGCCCTTTAACTCTTGGGGACCCCCCTCTTGGACAAGTGACCCTTGTCGGACTTTGTTCAGCTATCGACAGCCGTCACCGGACTTCGATTCACCTTTGGTGACCCTTAGTAGTGCGCTGACAGTCTTCAACAGTCGTTGAGCGGTCGTGATTCATTGGCCAAAAAAGTTGTGTTAGACACGTTAACCCTTCAACGGCTATGTTAATTCTCCCTTCCTTCCAAAACACATATCATCGCCATGGAGAATTTGATTCATATTGATCCATTTACTTTGGATGTGCATCCTGAGGAGTATATTTCTACTCTTGAGGTGTATTGACAGTTTGTTGCTTCTTCCACTCTCTAGTTCTACTCTTCACCCTCCCTGTTCCTTAGTCTACTCTAGTCATCATGCAGGTTCTCCACCTTCTCACGGCTCTTATGCCCCTCAGTCTGACTCTGAGGATCCTAATCTACCTCATGATCATGGTTGGCCAACAAAACTGGTATTACTTGTTTCACTTCCTCCAATCATTCCTTTTCATTCCAGACACTACAAAGAAGCTTTTATTGAGCATTAACTAGGAGAATACTGTGAATAAGTGCTCTTGTAAAACTCAAACTTGGGAGTTGGCTCTTGTACTAGACGGTAAAATCATATTGATTGCAAATGGTATTACAAAGTGTAGACCTATTCTAATGTGTCTTTGGAGTAATGTGTCTTTGGAGCAATATACAGCCCGCTTAGTTGTTAAAGGGTTCTCCCAACAATCTGGACTTGATTAAGAGGAGATAGTTGCCCCTCATTCAAAAGATGACCATCGAATGCACCTTAATTTCAATCGCTATTGTGCCAAAGTGGTCGCCTTTCAATGGATGTCAAGAATGTGTTCCCTAATAGGTATCTTTCTAAAAACAGGGATGCATCCTCCTTCAGACTTCTCTTATGCTTCTGGGCTTTTTTGTCATCTACGTCATACTATATGACCTCAAAAGTCTTCTCGTGCTTGGAGTGAATGGGTTGAGGATTTGTTCTCCAAATTGGGTTTCACGATAATACCCATGACCCTGCGCTCTCTATTTGCCAAACCTCTCATGGACTTGTCCTCCTCTTGTTATATGTGATTGATATGATCATTGCAGGGTTCTGATTCCAATGCTACTCATGAGGTGAAGCTTCATCTCTTATGAGTTCGAAAGGAAATATTTGGACCCTCTTTGTCGGTATTTTATGGCATTGAGGCCCTGGTAGGATTGTCTTGTCACAAACCAAGTACGCAAAGAATTTTCTTCATCGTGCTCATGTGGATGAAGATGCGCTTATGGAATTACATGCTAAGTCAGTTGTTTACGTTCCTCGTATTGGTCGCAAAAAGTCGCTATGCGCTAGTTGATCAGAAGAGAGCGCTTAGCGCTTAGACCAACTATTCGGGGACTAGAGATTAATTGATTTCTCAATGTTCAAAGATTCAAAACCAAATGAAATGAAGAAATTAATACGTAAATCCTAAATAGTCAAACATCATAGACTCAGGTTACACCTTAAACCCTATAATTATAAAACAAGTCTAATTTACCCAAACTTTTTCTGAAAAATTCCATTAAGCCCCAAATTTGTTGAAAACGACTAAGCCAATTAGTCCTCAAATAATCCTAGAATGACTTAATTTCCAACTAGACCTAAACTCAAGGTGACACGTCGCCACCAAAGCCAAATTTTAGAACACTAACTATTCGTTGGGCTGCCTTGTTACGTACTTTGTGATATGTTCATAGTACAATTCTTCAGTGTTTGCCACCCTCTTCCACTTCAAGCTTGATTCTTCAAGCTTATGTTACTGCTAATTAAGCGTGTGATATGTTTGATCGGAAGCGCAACGGGATTTTGTGTCTTTTCTGGATGATTCGCTTTTGTTTCTTGAAAAAGCTAGATGCAACTGGTTACATGATTTCTCCACTTAGACTCACACGACTGCTCACATTTGTTCCTTCTTGGCAAACTCTCATAATTGCCCTAGCATCCTGACGGTTTTGTTCTTTTGGTTGGTTGGCGTTGCACTACGATTATTCTAATTTGGTGACACTAGTTAAGTCTCCATACAATTAATTTCCTAGGGTTAGGAGAAGGAGGGGTGTGTTTGTGTGAACCTGCTTAGCATTGCATTATGATTATTCTAATTTGGTGACAGACAGTAGTTAGTCTCTATACAATTAATTTCCTAAGGTTAATTCGGCTAATACAACCTAATTGTTAGTTTTGTAGTAGGTAATTACTTTTCATTAGCAGTAAATTAGTTTTGTAGTAGGTAATTACTTTTCATTAGTTTCCCGTTGTCCTTCGGTATTTCTGAAGATAAATCCCCCACCACTTGCTATCTTCGTCCCAAAATGCTTGTTGAATTTCCGATCCTCGGATGAGGCAAAATAATTACTTACATTGACAAATCAAAGTACACAAGTTTGCTACAATCTACTTTCTACTGGAAAGTGAATGGGTCGGTATCCATACAGTGGGAGCTTGGCAAGATTTATAATTCTAGAGTTCTAGTGGTTCAAAAAAAAATGCAAATGCAACTAGTAAAGACCTACCCTATAGTGGAGAATCATTTTTGTCTCCTTAGATGTTGACTTTTCTGAGGTCGGAAAATAAGTAAGGATGAAAGGAAGGAATTGAAACATACTGCAAGTCAAAGTACAGACATTACAACATCGAACCCACCTGTTCATTCTGCAAAGGAATGGCAAGTCTAGTACGGTGCCACTATGGCAAGCATCTATCATTGCATGAAGCTTAACCCCATAAGGGAGAGGCCTAACAATTGTTGCATTGATTTCATCGTCGACAATCATACCCTGAGTTTCAAAGTCCAGGGGGCACAAAGTTTCATCATAACCATCAACTTCATCACCACTAAAGTTCCTTTGCCGTGAACCATGACCAGAATAATGAAACAGAAGGGAATCTCCTGGTTGGCAGCCTTGTACGAGCCAATATAATGCCATCCGCATATTCTGTTTGGTTGGAAGTCTATAGGGATCAGTCTCTTCCTCTGTGTCTCAAATCAATGGAAACCTATCATAATTAGAATAGTTGGAGATATAGGAACACATGTGATAACAACAAGAAGGCTCGAAATTAGCAAAACCTTGTCGTAAACAGGCTGGAGGTTATTTGAAAATTTGTCATTAATGAGAGTAAAAAGAAATCAAAATTTTAGAACTCATTATTATTGAAATTTAACCAAAACGGGATGTCGAGTTTTTGACAACAAATTTTGTTCATAGGAAATTGGTTACCAGAAAAGCTAAGGTAATAAGTTATTAATTTTACAGTTTTTTCCAATTTCCCTCCGCCTTAAATGCAGCAAATAAAACATTAGTCCTTTGAAAAGTCTACACTACGTGAAAAGAAAAATTGCACGACATATAGAAAAAGAAATGAAAATAAAGACGGATAAACTACAACTTCAGCCCCCAATCCCAACAGAAATTTTCATTTATCTCCAGTCAAGACAGACAAGAAGCAACAAAATAGAACCCACCGAGATGGTTTCATGTTTTCCCTATTTACAGGAGATTTAGAAGGCTGAAGGCAAAATCTACCGAGGAACCAAATAGCATTACACTTTAATATACAAGTGTCATAAGAACCCAGATCCAGTGTAGGAATTCAACGAATTCTTAGGTGACAAGTTCAGCAAGGGCTAATTCGGGGGACCAAACGAGATCCTCTTGTGTAGTTCAAACCAGAGAGGAACTTGATCACCAAAGTCTACATGAAAGTTTTTGGAATTCTTATGTCAAAAGGGCTAATGGAACCCCGGAATTCCACGTGCCATAAATAAGTTGTCATTTTCGTAGTGACGCTGGTGAAGCATGCCTTATTGTCAAACAGACCACGTGTTCGAACACATCTTCACGATAATCAAATGGTATGTGCTTGACCAGAACTTGGCTTAGTAAGTCCATATGCACCCTAAAAACGTACAAGTAAAAAGCTGTATGAGCTCGACTCATGATTTGCTCAACCAATGTATAGTTGTGATAGACTCAAACAAATCACTATTCAGCTCGACTCAGTTCATTGAGAGACCTGTGAAACTTCTAGAAGACCTTGTTACTTGGCCTCTCAGGAAAGGTTTCTGCAGAAAGAAGCATAGGAAACCTCTAATAACTCAACAACTTAACTGATCGTGGTAGTCTTGATTCTCTTGAACGTGCAGTTACATACATGTGCTCACCATCAATAAATAGAGGGTTAGACTTCCCTTACACCACATGGTAGTTTCGCCTTTTATTGGGCACCCATATCACAGACTAATATAAGGCTTTTTTATGCCCGAAGCTTTGAAACTCCTACCTTCACAGAGACCTTGATCTATAGATTCTAGGAGTCGCCCCTTCCCAATAAGACTGCTTCATCTATCCCCCTGCACCCAGATAGTATTTGGTGCCTACACTTACCCCAAAAGAAAACAGTGTTTGGTGCCTATGATGTGTTTTTCAGCCTAATCTTTTTAGTTGACCCCTTCAATCTTCAGCAAATATGAAAGGCTGCTTAATTTCCATGATGCTTTTCTCAGTTGACAGATATAGGCTCTTCTACTCTACCAAATTCCATCTATGATGGAGGCACATAAACTGCAGAAGAAAATCTTTATTTACTTATTGATTTTGTCTTCTCAACATCCAATATCACTTACACACAAAAGGATCAACAATGGGTTTCTACTTTCTTGCAAACAAACTAAATCAGCCCTATGAATCTCGAGTTTCTTCAAGAAGGACTAAAAAGCAATATAATTCCCTTGTTCTTCAACATAGTTCTATTTCTCAGATCTCCCATGGAAAGAATTAACTACTGTAAAGTTAATACAGATTGGAAATGGGATAATGGCTTTGTTGGTGATAGCTTATCCAGCTTATTTGCTTGAAAAGTTGATCAATGATGAATAATTACTTATTAAGGTTTTCTAGCTTATTTGACCAAAAAGTGATATTGTTTTAAGCTCCAACTTGTAAATTTTTTTTGGTTATTTGAATTTGTAAAAAACATGTTCGACGAAAAAGAACTTAATTCAAGAGTGCTCATGTACGATTATTAAGCTCAATCTAGACATGCAATTGAAAATAAGCTATTCTAAAGCTTATTTAACCAAATAGAAATTCAATTTAAGTTTTTTAAGTAAATTATCAATAATCATAATCTAAAATCTAAGTTAGAAATGATGACAAATGGGGTGAATGATTACATTTGGTTGTTTGCTCTCCCTTTCTTTTTTCCTTTTCTGATAATTTTCCTAGGTTCCAACATCATTGTGTCTCACAATAAAATACCAGATACTGCATAGAACACATACTTTTGCCCAACATTCTACCACCAAAGGAATCTGTCAAACAATCCAACCGAAAATTGACAATCGCTTGGAAATACCCCCATCACAGAAAAGTTCAAATTTGCTACCAGAAAAACTGTTCGAATCTAATGCCAATCACCACATGAACATGCATAACGAAAGCAAAACAACTTCTAAGATGGAGAAAGATGGAAAGATATACGGCATGCAATAGAAAATCTTTTTCAATCCAGACTAAAGAGCCCGTTTTCAATTATCCCTTTTTACTGGGTTTGACTGATTTATAGATTTAGTGGATTCTCTCTACACATAAAGAAAGAGATTTCCTAGTCCTGGTAACAAGAAAAGACAAGAAAAGAAAAGAAAAAGCAAAGCACAGGAAAAGAAGTTTGGTGCATAAGGCCAGTCATTGATCGGTAGCAGTAGAAGAACCAACTGAAAAAGGGCTCCACGAGAAAGAAAGAAATATAAGGTTGATTAAATGAAAGAATTAGCAATCTATTCCCTCTGTTGTTGGTAAAAGAACCAAACAACGAGTGGCGAAAAAAGTTACATCCAACACCGACCATTGTTGTCGGATAATATACAACCTGTAGAAATCTATAACCGGTGATGGATCCAAGGTGTGGATAAACGGTCACCCAGTAAATATTTTAACACGTTGTACAATAATAGCGAAAAACTATACAAGGGCTCCCACCCAATCCTCCCCATCTGTAACACAAGTATTGGTATATACTCCAATACAAATAGAATCATGCGTGATTGTATGCGAAAGTCTATCGATATGGCTGAGGTGAGATCTTACCGGTGAGCATGAGAATCGAAGATTCTGGAAACTTGAACTTATTAATCAAAAGATATTTCATGCACTTGGCGTCGTTGATGCAGCCCTTGAGCTCGTGCCTCGAGTACTTATAGGATATCCCGCAGATCACGGCCTTCTTCCTCCCATGCGCCGGCGGCGGAGCGAGGTTGTTTGGAGACGGGGGCGGCGGAGGCGTCACGATGTGGTTGTCTGACGTGTAAGAAGGCAGCGGCGGAGGAGGAGCGGTGCGGGGATCGGCGACGTGAGTGATGGCCTGGCATAGGGCGCAGCGGATCGATATCGCACCCGGCGGAAGCTGCAGCGGCGTACGGCAGTTAGAGCAGTTTACGAGCATCGGAGAGTGGAACATTGTCGGTGGTGGTTTTGGAGAATTGAAAGGGAGATGGAGGGTATAGATGGAACATTAAAACATATATGTGATTTCAACGGAATGGTGCGGGGCTGGGGATATACAGGTCACCGGGAAGAAAGGTCAAGGATTAAGTTAGAAAGTTGTTTAAAACTATATAACAATAACTTCATTTAAACTCAAAAACCTCATTTCAAGTTAAATTAACCTAGAATTTTTCGTCCTTGTGTGATCAGAACCTGTCTCGAAATGCCCGAGTCCTATCTTATCTCAAACTCAACTTTACTAACCGTTTTTCTTAGTTCGATCAAACTACCAACTGTCTTTCTCACATTACGTATACTCATACCTATCTCGGCAACATGCACATGAGCAAGAGCAAACTTGGAGCTTCTAGTAAACGGTATGGTCGGCTTCTAGTTCTTGTTGTGCTCCCTATTCGGGAACCTTTGCCTCTATGACCGCTGAAATTTCTTCGATTTGGTCATGTGAAAACTTAGCAACAAAAGCTGCTAAAACCTGCCCCTTGATTGTTGTTTTGGGGAGATAGTGGATATCGTACTCACCAAGCTCTACAGACTACGTTGCGACCCGCCTTGATAGTTTTGCTTTTCTTAAGACAACATTGATTGAATGTTTGAAGCCATAATTAAAACCAAGATTAGATTCTTTAGAGGAAGGTATCTTGTTTCTAAGTCTAGGAGAGTATTACTCGCATAACAGATTGGCATCTGTTCGGCACCATTATCTTTCAACAGTATTGCACTCACCGCATGTTTGGAAACGGCGAGATACAGTTTCAAGATGTCTCCCATATTGGGAGTTGTTATCAGTGGGGGTGTGCCCAAGTATGACTTGATTTCTTGGAAGGCCCTTTCGCATCCTTCCTTTCAGGTGTACTAGGATTACTTTCTCAACAATTGAAAAAATTGCCGGCATCGATTTGGCTTATAAACTTGTTAAGAGCTGTCACCATCCTAGTGAGCATCTGCACCTCCTTCATAGTTTGTGGACTTTGTAGATTTTGTAGGGCTATAATATGATCGGAGTTGACTTTTATACCTTTGCGGGTGACCAAGTGCCCGAGAGAGCTAATCCCAAAGGCATATTTGAAGGCGTTGAGCTTGAGTTTGAACTAGCGCAAGACTTGGAAGGTTTTGCATAGGTCGACGATATGGGTTTCGGCCTCCTCGGATTTGACCTCCATATCATCAATATAAACTTCCATACTCTTCTCGAGCATCTCTTTGAACATCAAGGCGGCTAGCCTTTGTTATGTGGCCCCTACGTTTCTGAGTCCGAAAGACATTACTTTGTAACATAAAAGAACTATTGGGGTGATGAAAGAGGTTTTTTTCTTGATCAGGTTCATACACGGCGATTTGATAGTATCCCCGATACACATCTAGAAAGCTCATGCCTTTGTACCCAGCCGTGGCATCCACCAATTGGTCAATCTTCGAGAGTGAAAAGCTGTCTTTAGGGTAGGCCTTGTTGAGATTGGTAAAATCAACACAGACCCTCCATTTTTCATTCTTTTTCTTGACTACCACAGTTTTTTATAACCACTCTGGATAGTATACTTCTCTTATAGCTTCAGCCTCTAGTGGCTAATCTACTTCTTCGATAACTACCTCCGTTTGTTGAACTGTCGACCTCCTCCTCATCTGCATTACATGCTCATGTATCGGGCCGACGTTCAAATGATGACAAATGATATCTGAGCTCACCCCAATCATCTCTTGGGGTGTCCAAGCGAATACATCTATATGATCCTTAAAAATCCGAACTAGGATTTCTCGTCATGTTCGGAGAATTCTTCTCCAATGAGAAAGAACATTTTTGGGTGTGTCTCATGTGTTGGTATCTGTTTGAGTTTTTCAACCACTCTGTCAGCCGGGTTCCCCCTAACGTCTTCCAAGACTAAACGATCTGGAACTTCAATAGATTCAGCCTTTGATTTGTGCTTGACTGAAGTCACATAATAGTTTCTCACCATCTTTTGACTTCCCCAAACACATTCAATCCATTTCTTCCAGGGAAACTTTATTACCTGATGATAGGTGGATGGTATTGCCCCATCTTGTGGAGCTATGTTTGTCAACTATCGCATTATAAGCTGATGGCACGTCCACCACTAGGAAGTTAGTCTCCAAGGTCACCTTTCCTGCTCGTACAAAAATGGTTATTTGGCCAATGGGCCATACTTGTTTTGCACTGAAGCCGATCAAGGTAATGTTAGCCTTCTTTAGATTTGCCTCTTTGAGTTTCAGCTTCTTGAACCTGTCGAAGTACAAACTTTCTGTTGAGCTATCCTTGTCAACAAAGATTCTCTTTGTGTTGGTGGTGCCAAAGAGCAGCGTGATGACTAGACCGTCATTGTGGGGATATTGGACTCCCTCCAAATCCTTATCTGTGAAGGAGATCACTGTCTCAACTTTCTTCTCAAGCACTTTCCTTTTTTGTCCAAGGTGTTGGACATGGTGTTCGTGTCCCTCCTGACGCCTTTGAAGCCTGGCCTCCTTCTCATTGGCTTTTGGCATCATGGCATGTATCACATGGATAGTCTCAGTAGCCATTACTTCCTCCTCGGAATAATCTAAGTCATTTTGTGCTACTGGGGCCTTTTGCTAACGCTCTTGCTCGGCAATATATCTCCTGAGATGTCCTGCTTCAACAAGTCCCTCTAGGAACCGTTTCAATGTCTTGCATTTTTCTATTATGTGGTTGTGATTCTTGTGGTAATTGCACCACTCTTTATTTGACTCCCTTTTCACGGATTCTCCCCCTAAAATGGGTGGTCACTTCCTAAAAGGTTTGTCTTTCAACGGCCATATCATTTTGAAGATTGGGGTGTTGAACACCATCCTAATTGCTCTGTATGCCTGTTGTCCAGACGGGTTGTGTACTTTTCTGGTGGTTCGTTCTTGTTTGGCCTCTTTCACCACATTGCTCTTATGGCTACTGTTGGATGGCGATCCATGTCTCTTCTTATCTCGTCCTTAAACTTTGCATTTTTCTCTATCCTAGCCATCACCTCTTCGATGGTTTTGGGAGTGTTCACTGTCAAGGACTCACTCAAATGATCTCGGGATGGCAGCCCAAGCCTGAAAGATGCAACTACATAATCTTTTGTGCAGTTTTTGATTTCATTATAAATGGCTCAACACTTGCTCACATACTCCTTTAAGCCTTCATCGAATCTTCTCTGCGTAGCTAAAAGGGTATCTTCATATTTTTTTTGAGCTCAGTTCATAACGAATCGCTTGACGAAATGCTCGTCCAATTGCCCCCATATGTGGATTGAGCATGGGGAAATTGTATGAAACCAGTTCAGAGTCGTTTCTCCGAGACTCGTCAAGAATACCTTGCAGAACAGGCTTTCATGGCCTACATAGATTATCATGGAATTCAAGAATCCCTTGTTATGGGCCACTAGGTTTGTTCGGCCGTTGTAAATTTGGAATGTTGGGGGGACAAACTTTCTGGGTAACACCTCCCCCTCAATCAATGTTAACAGCGGTGAGACTGTTAGTTGTTGCAACTCCTTCTAAGTTGTGTCGTCTTCTGCTCGGCGCAACCCTAGTTGCTAGTTAAGTCATTCCCTCATGTCAGAAGGTCTAGCATATATGGTGGTAGTGGCACAATTGGAGCTGTTTCTTCTTGATGAATGTTCGGGATGGCTCCTACCGGCGGATGCCTTTCTCGGGGCCAGTTTACCTCTCTATTGCCCTGGTCGCGCCGATCCTCTCAAAGTAGTGGACCTATTTGTGATCGATCATCTCATCCTGAAGCAGCAGAACAAGCATGATCATTTTCCCATCTGAGGGCTCTGTTATCCCTATCCATTTGGCAGATATGATGCCTTATAGCAGTGAGTTCTTGATCCCTCATTCGCAACCTTTCTTGATAGTTGCCCTCTGTTTGGTCCCGGGTTCTTAAACGAGACCTGTCATGAGTTCAGGATTCTCTCCTTCCATCGTTTTGGGTTCGTGTGTGAGACCCGACACTAGTTCAGGATCCTCTCCCTTCCTATGGAAAATCTTGTTGTCCCCCTTCTGGAGCCAGAAGAAGCACTGGTGGAGGCGGATGAGCCAAAGGAAGCGCTGATGGTGGATCTTGTGCATGTTCTCCAAGTTGATTCCCCGCCAGCACTGGCGGGGGAATTTTTGGAACTTCCTTCCAATGTCCCATTGGTTTCGGAGGAGTTGGGGGTGGAGAACTCGACTTGTCCTTCCCATTATTCCCAACAACCAACCCTGAAGATAGTTTTTCTCTAACAACCTCCAAAATAGTTCGTCTTTGAGCGACCAAATCATTTTGTAGATCGAGTCTATGAACATCGTATGAAGACCTCTGTAGGCCTAGGGGCTGGGATCAGGGTATACTTTCTTGGTAAAAAGACGATCATCCTTTTCTTTTTGGGCTTAGTACCTTTTTACTTGGCTCATTTGATCACATTAGTCTTGTGAGCCTTTAGGGTGCCCCTGTTAGAGTTTCGGAGGATATCTTATTCAACCTTCACATGTTGTTCCACCATTTCCATCATCTCAGGGAGGGTATCCACTAGAACCATCGCAAGAGACTCACGCAACTTCTCACGGACGGGTAAGCCTAACTTGAATGTGGCTATAATATATTTTTTGCCACAATCTTCTATCTCGTTGTATATGGCTCAATACCTGCTTATGTAGTCCTTGATGCTTTCGTCAAATGTCTTCTTTATGGACATAAGACAATTAAACGTTTTAGGTTTGTCAAGAACCTCTCCACAAACTC
Organism: Arbutus unedo; assembly: GCA_014822125.1. Lineage (NCBI taxonomy): Eukaryota > Viridiplantae > Streptophyta > Magnoliopsida > Ericales > Ericaceae > Arbutus > Arbutus unedo. The sequence continues at coordinate 30,096 of JABCMJ010007924.1, forward strand.
CCAACTGGTAACGAATGTGGTGGAAGCTTGAGAAACCAATTGATGGTAGTTTTTCCTAAACTTGAGGCAAAAATCCTGCAGTAGAGATACTCGTCTCCTGCATTCCAGATCATCGCCTGAAAAATCTCTTGATATGCCCCATTGGGTCATTTTTTCGATTATAAAGATGGAATTTAGGGTGGACAAACTTGTTAGGAAAGACCTTTGCCTCTATTTCCTTAGAGATTAGATACGAGGCAATTTATTGTAACACCTTCTTTGCAGAATATTGGGTCGTCTTCCGTCTCTCAAAACACTCGTCCTAACTATTCTTTCATCTCTTAAGGAAGATGTTGATTGCAACGCCTATTGTTGGATCCAGAGCCCTCGTTTTCTTGGGCGGGGCCCTTCCCAATGAGAGTTATCCCTTTAAGAGATCGGGACAATTATTGTATGTTCGACTTCAACCATTAGTACGGCTAGCCTCCCCTTTTTTGTTTTGGAGATTGCTAACCAATTAAGCATTCTTTATCTAGTGCCATTTTCAAGTTAAGAATCTCTTTGTTTTGTGCATGAACTTCACGCTCCATGCCCTTGATGGTGCGATCCCTTCTTTGCAATCTTTCTTAATGGCCAATGTACTATTGAGACCTCTCCGTTGTTCTGATCGATCATCTCCTTATGAGTGAGACCTATCCCTACCCGTTAGGCCTCATGGGGATTAAGTTTGCTCTTCTTGGAGGCAGGCAGCATGATGCTAGACTTGTTATTGCCCTACTTCTCTCTCTAGCCTACCTGCATGGAATTTATGTATTGTGTTGCTAGCTTTGAGATTTTTATTCTTTCCCACAGAAGGAGCCAATTGAAAGTGGAAAAATTTTCAGGTGCCTAAAGAATTCCTTCCTCAACGCTTCGCTGAACATGTGGATCTTTTCTCTTACCAAAAACCTAACTTGCAAGTCAGGAAATGGTCAAAGAACCCTTCCGCTAAATTAACAAAAAGACATTCTCATAATTAAGTCAATACTAGTATTGAAAACTCTCATTATCAATGCATGTAATAGCAAATTACATTGTGTACTTCTTTATATAGAGGTTCTCCTCATTGAATTTAAGTCCTTCTGAACTACCAACTCCTCATTAGCAGTGGTCTACACTTCTTCATCATTGGCTCCTGACTAGCTAAGCCTTATCCTAACTCTCCAGATTTAGATACTATTTACATTGGTAGAATTTAATTCAACTGTTAACTTCTCGTTACAATTGAATTGGCTTAAGATTTTTCATCCTTATCCATCTAGGCTTGGTCCTGAACTGTCCGAGTTTGGAGCTTACACCATTATGTTGGAATCTGAACACAATATTCTCACTGCCTTTTTTAGGTCGGCTAACACATGAATATGCTTGAGGACTTGCCCGTGTACAAGAGTTGCTATGTCACTGAATTGGCTTCATGTCTTTTTGTTTGAAATTTTTTTGAGTAGGTTGATTAGATTTTACACTCTTCATTATCCTATCATCTTTTTCTTCATAAGAGTGGTTCATATTGTGGTCTCTTGAGAAAAAGATAGTTAATTTATTCTTATTTTCAGAGGAAGTACTTTTCAGTTATTCTTTTAATTCTATTCCTGAAAGTGTGAATAAACACTAGTTCTTTTTCTTCTTCTTTTGGTAGAACTAGGTCACTATACCGTCTTGTAATTGTTCTAGTCTATTTTATATTGAGTAGTTAATTTGTTTTCTTAAAATGTTAATTTGTTTTCTTAAAAAGTTATATGCTTTCTATGTTTGGGATGTCATGTTTGATGTGTTTTTCTCGTCTGTTCTGCTATAGTCGTTAAAGTTGAACACAATCGATGACATTAAATCAAGGAGGGTATTGTTGGGAAGTATGGTATGTGCTTAGCGTGGAGATTTTTGGTCTGTTTTATTTTGCTGTGTTTTTCTCTTGTATGTTGCTATAGTCGTTAAAGTTGAACACAATGACATTAAGATAAAGTCAAGAAATGGAGGCGTTGTTATAGATTTCATGATTGTGATTGATAGTTATATATGCATGCTGTTAGGGACACAGTTGACGACATTTCAGGTACACGTTATGGTGCTAGCTTGCGGAAGCAAATACTTTTGTGAATTTCGCGGAAAGGTAAATTCCTTCCCCTCGCAATCGCAAATGTGCAGGTTGGTGTTTTAACTTGATACAGTTGACCTAACATCAAGATTTGATTTGCAGTATGGTGTGAATAGAAAGGCTGTGGGAATTTTGGGATGCAAGGATTTTGGGAGGCTTAAAGCAGGCGGTGCTTCTACGCTTAAGTATTATTCTGTGGACATCCTTTTTTTAATGCTTTTATCGATGTCATTCATGCATATTATATACTTCAACGAGACTACCGATTACTGAAATAAACGTTATCACAATATGTGCATACATATTACTGGATTCATATTTATATATAGATGTGGATATACATGTGTTCTAGTGGACCTTGTTCTAATGCTTTTTAGTTGTTTGTTTTCTGGTGACAGCACAGCACTTAAGAAGGTTGAGGAAGCAGACTGAGAGCTGGAACTGCCTTGATATGTTTAATGGCATAAATGGAAAATGGTTTTGATTTTGAGTGGAAGTTGTTGGTGCTTGGTCTTGATATATCCGTTTATGTACTGTGGGTTTTTAATCGGATTTTCTGGTTTCTACATTTAAATAAGCCAAGACGAATCCCCATTTTGCGACTCTCTCTTCCAATAGTTGACACTACCTAAAGAACCAATTCTGTTTCAAGCCTGGCAATTGGTGTGGCACTGGGATTTCTCGAATTCAAGGCTCAGTTCATGAAATTTAGAGTTTGGGTTCTTGAGGGAACGATGATCCCCTGAGGAATAATTAAAGAATATTTTGAAGGATTACGTGAAAAATTGGTGATTTATAATTGAATCATAAGAAATGGCCACCTTAAATAGAGAAATGAATCCATTTCCAAGTCGATTAGTCATGACATGAGAACAACATACAACACTAGCTGGATTAAGGTTTTCCCTAGGCACCAGAGCGTCAACTGCAAATTTACAACTGACTTGAACCAAAACGACAAAAATAGAAAGGCAATTTGGATGCCAACATTTCCCTATCTATCATACAAAGTTAAGAGCAAAAAGAGGCAACTAAGCTCTACTCATTCATTCAGCCGTTTCCCGTACTGGAGAAGAAGGCAAACTCATGTTACGTCCTCTCGATGAAAGCAAAGGAAAACTCAACAAAACCTATCAGGAATGCAAAAAGGGAAACTACCAATGTAAGCCATCTCATGCCGTAGAAGCCTGATGATTCTTCTACTGATAATTGGGTTGGTGTTACCAGTCTCACACGATAGGCATAGGAATATTATTGCCGTTGTCACCGTTGTAATGCATTTGCTTTTGTACAGCCTTTACTGCGGCTACTCTAGCTGCATTTGCTGCCCTGTTAGCTGCTGCTACTGCTCTGTTCACCCTTTCATCCACCTTGGCCACATCGTATGCTTTCTCTGCTGCTCGTCTGGCTTCCTGACAGTGAGGCAGATCATATTAGAAAGCTAACATCTAATTATTTACTTCCGTCTATTTATTTTTTGGCAAGTACTTTTTTTAATTGCTCCACTTACCATTTCCAGTTCAGTGTTAGTTATTTCATCAAATGCTGATTCGGGCCATATTTGCTTCGGGAGATAGAACAAGGGGGGATAACTAATACTGTGGTACCACCATCATGTTTTCACCATGGGATATTGAAGGGGTTTTTTATACCACTGCATTAATTGCAATACGTTTGGTTCAGGAGGAATAAAAAAATGAGATTGCATAAAATACTTTTGGCCATTGGGATGGTCCGATTTTTCAGGTAGCACAAAAGGGACAAGAAATCCCTAGCTGAAAAGAAAACACGAGGGATCTCCCTAGAAACAAACGTGCCTCCTTTGAGGAAATTTTGGACCAGCAAAAATCAACTGGTCCAAGGAAGTGTAAAATAAGGCATCACTCATTGCTGCAATGGACAATTCTTTTCTCTATCAATTCATCTACAGCTAACTCCATTAGAATGATTGAACATGGAAGTAATTAACAAATATACCTGGACAGCATTGAGTACTTTGGAATGATACACCGCAACGGGAGAAACAGGATAGGAGTTGTTCTGTGTACTGGGGACATCAAGAATCCCATTATTCCAGTGCCCAGATTGGGTCTCCCCATTTCTGAAAGTGTACATACCCAGTCCTTGCCTTCTTCCCTCATGCCAGGCTCCTTCATAACGATGCCCATTTCCAAAACGGTAAACTCCAAATCCATGCATCTTGTCCGCGAAGTATTCTCCAGCATATACGTCCCCATTCCTAGATATGAGGTACATATTAATGAATGTTTGGACAAAATACAAATAGTTCATACGTGAAATTCAAGGCTACAATAGCAACAAAACTATATCAACGTTTGATGTCTAGGAGAATCTCTCCACTCCTGCATTAGACCAGGTTAGAATGTTGCAGCTAGACAAATTCTTATGATTTAACAAAACAAAAAATACCTCAACATAAACTGCAGCACATTTACCTAGCTGGATATAGGGAATAAGGGCTCCTGCTTAGTGCCTATTACTAGCAAGAAGTACAAGTAATCCTAAAACAAAATTTCACTCATACTTGGAAGAAAGTGAATTTGGTGTCACAAACTGATATCTTTAGATGAATGAGCAGGGAGCCATTTTTACCAGAGGCCAAGCCTTGTTACGAGCACACTGTGTCGTACCACCTATGTTGGGGAGTGCAGTTTGGGTTGGGCATGTAAATTAGATGCATGTATGGTGAGTGAAATATAGAGTTATAAGGGAGTTAGCATTGTATAACTGCACAAGAGCCGACTAATCAATTTATAGACAATGCTCTAACATGATTGCCGGTCCAATGGTGTAGGTAATTTAAAGTATGAACTCTAGAAACTTCAGAAGGTGCCAACTTTATGAAGAATCAGAAAAGGGTGTCAGATCTCCCTTCACTTTGACAAGCTGAAGTGGATGAGAAGAAATTGGAAGATATGCATGATATCCTCATCAAACAAAATGAGGATTCATGACCCTGCACATTATATAGCAACAAAGAATTTCTAGTTTGTTCAACTCAATGTCACACATCGTTCTATATATTTGAATCTTTTCTGTTCATTTATCAGATTCCATTTCCTATTCTATTAACCTTATATCGTGAAGTCCATTATCAAATTAAACATGGAGTCTGCAATCCATTGTGACTTACTCGCAAGAAGGCAAAGCAAATCCTAGAAATTCTTTTACGTAGTTTCAGTTATTGTTCCTATGAAGACTGTAGCTTCTTTAGATTCAAGGAATCTATATAGAAAGGACTGCAGAACTCCATGCAACAAAGCTATTCCAGCTTTTAGGACAGCATGTTTCTTTTGGAATATTGAGAGAAACAGAAAATAATGTATACACGAGTAAAATGACGAAACTCTACATGCTAACCCTAAACACCAAGGCAAACCCTAACAAGGTAAAAGACTAGACTACCCTTAACATAAACGACAAACAACTATATTCACAGAACTTAGGATGCGAGCAAACAGAGCATGGTGAGTTTTGCAAGTAAAAAGTAAAATCGAGCAACAATTATCTTGGTGAAAAATCAGCCAACTGCAACGAGGATGGAACAAATAGCAAGTCAAGAGTGCCTGACTAATCAATGAAATGACAATCAATCTCAATATGCTTCATACGCTTATGAAAAATTGAATTGTGTACAATTTGGATGGCATCTTATTACAACAATAAAGAAGCATGAAAGAGGCCTGGAAAACACTCATAACGAATAGAACCATCAGAACCAAACTGTTTTTGAAATAGTAGATGCCATACCTCTGTATCCAGCTTCAACGGTATTTTGTCTTTAGTAGGTATTTCATTGGAGTGTTACTTTCAATTTTATTACTTAAATGTATTTAGTTTCCTAGTTTCTTTTCATTTGGTATTCCTAGGTAGCTTACTTGGTCAAGAAGAATTAGAGCTAATTTTGTTTCCTAATGTTTTAATTTCCATTTTAGTATTTTAGGAATGCTAGCTAATCTAGGACTTCTACTAAGCCTCTTGGCTAGGGGAGTTTAGTTGATTAATACTATTGAGTTTATGCAGAGAGAGCATATCTTGCATTCCTATAATTGTGGTAATCTTAGGATTCAACAGATTTGTCAAAGAGTTATATTTATTTGTGACGGAAGATTCTTTTCTTGTCTCAAGTTTTACGCTGTGTCAGTTGGTATAAGAGCAAAGGCTTGGTTCCTAGTCGATCTTCGTGGTTCGAGGAGAAGGGCGTGGTGGTCAACGAGCTGCTATGAGGACTTGTACAAGCACGGTGCTGCTGCACAAGAAGCGCAACTGAAGGCCCATTTACAAGGTTCTTGATGAGTAGTTCAAAGCTATGAAGCATGGATACTCCGAAACTAGTCGCGTGCGCGTGTATCGGATACTTACCAGATACCGATATGCCCCAATACATATCGAATACGGCTGAAAAGTATCGGGTATTAAAGTTAAATCATTTTAATTTTGGATACGTTTCCGATACGCGAGGGATATGGCCCCAATACGTTTGGATACGTTTCCGATACGGCGGGGGTTAAAAATGAAATTTTTTTAAAAAATAGACTAAAGATGAGGGAGAAATGTGCAATTTAACTATTAATGTGTAAATATAGTACAGAAACAAATTAAAAATTAAAAACCTAAAACCTATTTGCCGTTGGACCTCCAAACCTCAGGCGCCGTTTGACCTTCAACCTCTAGACCTCCAGGCGCCATTCCAGGCGATGTTCGACCTCCGACCTCCAGAACTGCAGGTTCCGTTCGACCTCCAGAACTCCAGGCGACCTCCAGGCTAGGTTCAACTCTCTCTCTCTCTCGCGCGCGCGCTCTCTTCACTGCTCTGTTTCTCCTCTTCGTTGCTCTACCTCTCCCTCTTCGTTGCTGCTCTCTTTCTCTCTTCTTTGATTTTTCAGAAATAGAAAGTAAAGGGGTGAAATTAAATTTGCTAGAACTTAGATGTTTATGTTAAAATATTGTGAATGCAGTGTACTATAGAAATCTAATGCCATAGATATTGCCATGAAAATACAGGACCTTATGCATGGTTCAAATATGCGCAATTGTGCATTGCCCTGTGAGTGAGCCCATACAAGACCTTCGGCCTTGGCAGTGGTTAATTATATCGTATATTAATTATATACTTGTATTGGATCATTGCTATAGACTATAGTCAGCGGTTTCAGTAGTTAATTTATATTTGTTTTTCTAGGATTTTGAGAATGGCTGGAACTGAAAGTTTTACAAGTGTAAGTAGCATGCTTACGAATACAAGTGAAGAAGATTATGCTCCATTTTGGGAATATGTTACTAAGTTAGAAAAAATGGGAGATGCGGGTGGAAATACAAGATTCAAATGCAAATATTGTCAATGCGAATTTAAAGGGTCATATTATAGACTGAAGGCACATCTCTTGAAAATTTCTAGTAATGGAATCAAAGTGTGCACCACAGTGACTCCTCAACACCTTGCAGAAATGAAAAAGAAAATTGAAGAAGCTGAGAACAGACTAAAGGTTAACATGCCTAAAAAAGTTCTTTTGCCACCTTCCTCTTGTCAATCTAATACTATGGGTGGAATGAATTTTGAAAGTGGAAACTTTAGGTTGGAAGGGCACGAAACAAGAAAAAGAAAGACAAGTGGAACTACTGCTATTGAGAAGGCATTCAATCTCGGTGTCCGAGAACAATTGCATGCTGAGATTGCTCGCATGTTCTACTCCGCTGGGTTGCCATTCCATCTTTCTAGGAATCCTTATTATGTGAGTGCTTTTCAATTTGCTGCCAACAACTCTATTAGTGGTTATGTACCCCCAGGTTACAACTTATTGAGAACAACCCTATTACAAAAGGAAAAGGCAAATGTGGAGAGATTGTTGGAGCCTATTAGAAGGTCATGGAATGAAAAGGGGTTGAGTATTGTTACTGATGGATGGACCGACTCTTAAAGAAGGCCACTTATTAACTTTATGGCAGCATCGGAAGCTGGAGCAATGTTTTTGAAAGCTGTGAATTGTGAG
>JABCMJ010007926.1:0-28281 GCA_014822125.1 Arbutus unedo
TCTTGTTGGAGGCTTTGGCTTGTCCATTGCTCTATGGGTAGCAAAGTGTGGAGTTGTAGGATTTGATCCAATGTTTGGCATAGAAATCAATGAAGAAGCCCCCAACAAATTAAGCTCCATTATCTGAGACAAAGGCATAGGGGATGCCGAACCTGGAGACTATGTTTTTCCAGGCAAAGCGCTTGACATCCTTCTCTTCAATGGTGACTAGGGGCTCAGCTTCCACCCATTTGGTGAAGTAGTTGGTGGTGGTGATGAGAAATTTGACCCCGCCTGGCGCTATCAGTAGCCTCCCTACAATATCTAGTCCCCATTGCGCGAATGGCCACGGGCTGGTTAGAGGGGTCAGTGCTTCGGTAGGCTACCAAATGAGTGGAGCGAAGCGTTGGCACTTGTTGCATTGTTGCACAAGCATCTGAGCTTCTACCATCATCTTTCGCCACCAGTAGCCCTGGGTAATCGCACGGTGGGTTAGTGACCATCCTCCCGAATGGTAACCACAACTGTCGACGTGAGTTTCGTACAATACCTTCTCAGTCATGGCAGGGTGAGCACAGTAAAGATATGGCTCGGTGAATGACCATCAATAAAGCTTCGTGTCAGGAGAGAACTAGTATTGGGCGGACTTGTGTACTATGCGGTGTGCCTCTTTCTTATCGGTAGGTAGTCTATCGTCTTTCAGGTATGCAATAATATGGTCCATCCAACTCGGCCCATATTCACTCATCAAAACTTCGATGGACTACAGGGGCTCAGTGCTTGGCCGAGCAAGAGTGTCAATGGAAACTGTTTGGTGACAGTTGACTTCCACAATTGAAGCCACACCTGTTAACGCGTCGGCATGTGAATTCTGCTCTCGGGCAATTTGCTCGACCTTGACCTTGCAAAATTTCTTAATCACTTCAATCGCCCTGCTCATATACCTGCCCATCTGTTCATCCCTGTCTTTGTATTTCCTAGAAATTTGATTCACGACCAGTTGTGAATCGATATGGATGACAAGCACCTCGGCGCCGACGGCTTCGGCTGCTCTGAGTCCTACTAAGAGGGCCTCATATTCGGCTTCGTTGTTGGTTGCATGAAACTTTAGCCGAATGGCATGCTCATAGAGTACACCTTCCAGAGACACCAAAAGCACTCCTGCTCTGGCGCCGTTGGCGTTGGACGCTCCATTCATGTATAATGCCCATTCAATTTCATCGACCCTTGCTTGCCTTGTGAGTGTCAAGTCCCGTCGTTCGTTCGGTTGTCGTCGCGATCGTATCTGACCGTGGTGTGAATTTGGCCATAAAGTCAGCCAGTATTTGTACATTGATGGCCATTCGGGACTAATATCTGATGTCCAAGTTATCGAGTTCGATAGCCCATCGAGATATCCTCCCTGATAGGTCGGCCTTTCTGAGGATGGCCTTCAGAGGGTATTTGGCGAGAACAATGATCAGGTGCCCTTGAAAGTATGGGGCAAGCTTCCTAGATGCTACTATCAAGGCCAAATGGTAAATACCTTGTTTCGGTGCCCAGCAAAGTCTTGCTTGTGTAGTACACGGGGCTGTCTCCAGAGTCGGTGTGGCACACCATCACTAAGCTGACTGCATGTGGGATACAGCCAGATACAGATAGAGGGTTTCACCGACCATCAGCTTGGTCAAGAGGGGTGTCAAGGTGAGGTATTATTTGTGCCGAATGAGGGCTTCATCGCATTCCTCATCCCAAAAGAAGTGATGACGACCTTTCTTCTTCAAGCATTCAAAGAATGGTCGGCATTTGTCAAATGACCGGCTAATGAAGCGATTGAATGCCGCAGCCACACCGGTGAGTTTCTGTACTTCTTTGACGGTGGTTGGCGGGGTGAGCTGATGGATCGACCGTATCTGGTTTAGGTCGGCCTCGATTCCTCTTCGTGTCACTAGATGGCCGAGAAACTTCCCAAAGCCGACACCAAAGGCGCACTTGGATACATTTAGCCTCAGCTTGTGTTCTTTGAGTATATCGAATACCTCTTGCAAGTCCCTTAGGTGGTGTTCGGCCTCAATGCTCTTGACCACCATGTCATCAATATAGGCCTCGACGGTTTTGCCGATCTATTTTTAGAACATTCTTGTCACCAACCACTGATATGTCACCCCTGCATTCTTCAGGTTGAAGGGCATGGCCCTAAAACAATAGAGCCCCCTTAGGGTAATAAACGTCGTTTTATCTTGGTCCAGACCAAACATAGCGATCTAATGGTAGCCCTTATGGGCATCCTTAAAGCTCATGCGCTCATGGTTGGCCATGGCATCCACCAACTGGTAGATCCTTGGCACAGAAAAATTATCCTTCGGGTCGGCGTCATTCAAGTTGGTATAGTCAACACAGACTTGCCATGTGCCGTTTTTCTTTTTAACCACCACCGTGTTTGCTAGCCAGCTGGGGTATTGCACCTCCCTGATGGCGGCTGCCTCTAGTAGCCAATCTACTTCTTCTACTACAGCGTCCGTATGGATAATGGCCGATCGACGAGCCTTCTGCACGACTAGTCAACAGGTTGGGTAAACCTTCAATTCGTGACAGATAAACTTGGGGTCAACTCCCGACATCTTGTATGGTGTCCAAGCAAAAATGGATATATTGCTGATTAGAAATTTTGCCATTGCCGCTCGCTCATGTTCGTTCAGAGATGAGCCGATAAGAAAAAAGTGGTTTGGATTGTCATTGATCAGGATGGTGATCAGCTCCTCTACGGCCTTGTCGGCTGCCGATATGCCAACGTCTTCTAACACTGGCAGGTCGGTAGTTTCAACCCAGTTAACCTGCTCTGGGGTAGACTTGCTCTTTACTACGGCGATGTAACACTCCTTGTGCCTGGTGCCATATATGCTCTCCACTCTGTTAGGCCCAATCAACCTGAGTACTTGATGATAACTGGAGGTCATCGCCCCCAACTTATGCACCCATTCCTTGTTGACAATAGCATTGTATAGCGATGGGACATCCGCCAAAATGAATTTTGTCGGCAATGTCACCGACCTTGCCACCACAAGGAGGGTAAATTTTCTGAGCAGCCAAACTGGGGCTCCATTAAAATCGACCAATGGCATTTCCGTTAGTTGAAGATCGGTTTCTTTGTACCCCATCTTTTTGAATAAGCCATAATACATAATTTCGGCTGAGCTGCCGAGATCCACTAGGATCATTTTTACGAATCACACGTCAATTTTCAGTTTTATCACCAAGGTGTCGTTATGTGGATGCTGCACTCACTCCAAATCTCTATCCGTGAAAGTGATGATCCCTTCCGGCTCCTTCTGGCGCTTTCCAGGGGCCAATGCCATGCTCAAGACTTCTTGTCTTGTAATGAGTTGGATTTCGGCCTTAAGCCTTTCTTCTTTTGCTGGGTCCATCATGTCGTGGATGAATTAATGGTCTGCGCTTCTTCGGCATCAGCTGGCCGAACCCCATCAATTCTCAAAGCGCCGACCTAGGTCTTCTCTTCGTCGATCCATTCTTTCAGTCGGCCCTTAGCCACCATCTCCTCCAGGAATGTTTTGAAATGCCGATAGTTCTTTTTCATGTGTCCCCTATCCCTGTGATATGAGCACCGTAACCTCTGATTTTTCGACTTTGGCTCCCCTATCAGCTTGTTTGGCCACCTGAAGAATGGCTCGTGTTCAATTTTTTGAACAAGTTGGTACAAATGGATTTGAACACCGTATGTTCGCCCACGTACTCAAACGGGTGAATCTCATTCTTCTCTCCCGTCTGCACGACATTGGTTTCCCTCCATCGTTCCCTAGTGGGATCAGTTCAACCTATTATGCCCTATTCAGCCTTTGCTCGTTCCTCCCTTGCTTGCTCCAGCTGAGCATGTTGTTTGATTTGATCCATCAGTTCCTCTATATGCGTGGGCGGGACCAAAAGCAAGTCTTTAAAGATCCTACTTTTTTGGTCAAGGCTGAGCTTAAAGGAAGTGAGGGCAAGCTTGGGATCACAATTGTCGATTTCATTATACAGCTCCCTGTACTGAGCCGTGTACTCCCGAAGTGATTCAGAATTAGACTTGCGTAGCCCGAGTAGGGCGTCTATCTCCTTTTTTACATTGGTACTTGCAATGAACCTTGCCGCAAAGGCCAAATAAAAATCCTCCCAACTACCGATCGACCCTTTTGGGAGCCGATCAAACCACAAGAGGCCGAGCTCCTCTAGGCTAGACTGGAAAAGTTTGCACATAAGTGTGTTGTTAGTGGAGTAAAGTGACATCATCGGCCTGTAGTGCACCAGGTGGCTGTATGAGTTGATTTTTGGCTCGTACTTATTGAATTTGGGGTGGTGGAACCCAGCAGGTGGCTTGACCGACTTGATTTGTCGTGTGAATGGTGTTGCAACCAGACAATTGTATGCGGCCTCCAACCGAGATTGAGCTGTCTCAGGTTGTGCCACCGACCGAACGTCTCTTACCTCTTGCCTATTTATGTTCAGCTTAGTTCGCACGTCTTCTTGGTACCGCTTTTCGGTTTAGCCTTGAGCCTATGGGTTGCCGGTCGGACTGCTATCCACCTCTTGTTCTCCTAGCCTGTCGAATGCAGAGGGCCTAGCTCCGTCATTTTGTTCGTGCTTTTCCAGTATGACTCTGGTACATGTATACTGGCTGCAAACCTCAACCCCTAATCAACATAGAGAACCTATCCATCAACTTACTCACCTGAAGCGAAACGGTGCTACACTAACTTGGCCTCCAAATTATCTTCTTGCGCTTCTATCACCCTCATCAAAAGTGACGGCTGAACTGTGATGCTAAACAAAGCAGCATGTCCCCCATCTGCACTGAGCTTCAAACCCTACTCACCAATCTCTCCTAACATTTTCTACTTTCGAACAGCTATGCTAACCAAACTGTGGAGTCCCTTCCTGCTCAAAGCATTTGCCACTACAACTTAAAGCCATAATCTTTATCCATCTCTATTGCTTCATGTTCTGATCTTTCTAAGTGAAGATGTACTTAAGGCTCTTGTGATCCAAGAAAACCTTGAATCCCTCACTATACAAGTAATGTCTCTAGCTCCTAAGTGCAAAAATAACTACTGTCAATTCCAGATCATGGATGGGATAGTTGTGCTCATGGTTTTTTAGTTAACGAGAACTATAAGCAACAACTCTATCATCCTGCATCAGTGCACATCCCAACCCCTCCTTAGAAGCATCACAATACACCAAGTACCCATGACCTTGCTTAGGTATCACCAAAAGACTGGTGTTGACATCAACTTTTATTTAAGCTCTTTGAATGAAAACTCACACGCTTCATCACACACAAATATGACCACCTTCTGAGTGAGTCATGTCATCGGAGCAACCAAACATGCAAAATTCCCAACAAAACATCGATAATAAACATCCAAGCCCATAAAGCTTCAAATTTCAAAGACACTCTTGGGTTGCTCCCAAGTCAGCACTGTCTCAATCTTAGATTGATCCACTACAACCTTGTCCCCTAGTACTTCATGTCCTATAAACTTCACCTTATAGAGTTAGAAGTCACACTTTGAGTATTTTGGCATAAAGAGAGTTCTCCTATAAAATCTGTACTACCAATGTCAAGTGCTCTTCGTGCTCCTTCTCTACTGATGAATAGACCAGAATGTCATCCACGAACACCATAATGAACTAATCAAGATATGCATAAAAACCCTATTCATCAAACCCATGAACTTGATAAGTGTGTTGGTCAAGCCAAACGAAATTACTACAAACTCATGATGGCCATATTGGGTCTAGAATGTTGTCTTGACAATACATTCTTCCCTGGCCCTTAACTGGTGATAGCCTGACCTTAAATCAAATTTTTAGTATACCTAAGAGCCCTTGAGCTAATGAAACAAATCATCTATCCTCAGCATCGGTATTTCTTCTCGATTGTCATACTATCCGGTCATCGGTAGTCAATACAGAATCGCAAAGACCCATCTTTCTTTTGTATAAATAGGGCTGGAGTGCCCTGTGGTGAAGGTCGAATAAATCTCTTGTCTATCAACTTCCAAAGTTGTACCTTTAGTGCCTTCAACTATGTTGGAGTAAATTCATAAGGTGCCATGAAAATTGGAGAAGTCCCAAGCACGAAATTGACAAAAAACTCCACTTCCCGTTGAAAAGGCAAGCCTATAATATCCTCCAAAAAGACATTTGAAAAATCACACACTACCCGAGTAAGTCCGCTTGACTTTGACTATCCCCACCATCTCAAGTCACAATAAAAAGATGACAAAACTTCTCTCGATCTCACAACCCATGAACAACAGACTAAACACCACTCCGGCCTTCCCAAAAATGAAAACTACTCCCATTTGGAGTACAAATAGTTGTCTTTATCTCGATAACAGTCAATGGCTCGGTAAGACGCCAACTAGTCCATAACTAGTATAACATCAAAACTACTCATATCTAACAATATGAGATCAAAGGGTAAACTATGGTCGGTAATCATAATAGCAATCATAATCTCGCATGACCTATACACATGTCTAGAGCCCCATCACCTCTAACAGGTGTCTCAACAAAAAAAATAGAATCCAACAAATTGACCTTTAAACCTTGAGTAGAAGCAAACTAGTAGCAACAAAGGAATGCAAAGTGCAAAGTGCGAAGTGCAAAGTGCCCGTGCTGAACAAGACACTAGCCTAGGTGCAAAACAAAAGAAAAGTACCTCGGACCATAGAAGTCCCCCAGTTACCTCTGGTGTTGTGACCGCATAAGCACACCCTCTATTCCAATGTCCTTGTTGTACTAACTAAGCAGACGAGGTTGATCGGGTTGCATTCGCCTACTGAACTAGTGTAGAACTCTGCTGGACAAAAGCTGACTGTGTCGGGGAAGTCTATACTAAGCCTCCAGTAGCCACGTTGCCCTGATTGTAAGGGCAGTTACACTAAATATGGCTCCCCTAATTGCATTTATAACATTTGATTGACCTCCATGTGGAACCGACCGTCTGTGACGATTATGCCCCCTACAGATAATCTGACCTCTTGTGGCCCGATTGGCCACACATATAGCATATAAGCTCCTCTTGTGAACCCCTCCCCTTGTCTCTGATAGCCCTGAAGATGGGAGCTGGCCTCCTCCAATTGCTTCTTACCCTGACCCCCTGCTTTCCCTGACACCGCCTTGTTCATACCCATGTCCCTCTCTAACCTGTTTGCCTTTACAATCATTGCTCATTTAATCTAATCCCCATAGTCCCAGATCTTGAGCTATATCACCCTATCCCTGATTGTAGGCTTAAGGTCCTTTTTGAACCTCTTGCAATTCAGAACCTAATCACCTATAGTCTTAATGGCAAAACGAGATAATGAGGTGAACTTGTTTTGGTACTCGACCACTTATATGTTCCCATGCTTGAGGTCATAGAACTCTCATTGAAGCAAGTCCTTCATAATTTTGGAGAAATATTGATCCAAGAACAGTCCTTTGAAAACATCCCAAGTCATGCCCTCCATGTTTTGAGTAGTCTTTATTATCTTCCGCCATTGAGAAACCTCCAGTGTGACCCTCAGATCATCCTCATGAATTTGTAATGCATCAAGAGCCTTCTCTATTTGTTCAACCCAGTCATCATCCATGAACAGGTCAGCCCTATCAACGAACTCGGGAGGGTTCATGTGGAAAAACTCCCGCATAGCTACCACAACTCCTGCCTCATTCCTTGGTTGATTAGTTGCAACGTTCTGATTGTTCTGAGCCAAGTGTTGCAATGCCTTATCCATTGCCATTACCAAATCATCTCATTTGCAAGTTCTTGTGCCCCTATTGCTGTGACACCCCTGTCCCTATCATGAGCTCTACGTGGCGACATATCTCTACAACACAGAAAAGGAAAAACAATTGATCAATAACCAAATAACAGCTAAACACATTACATGTCATGGAAGCACACACCGAGTAATACCCACAAGAACATCCACCCAAAGTTCTAATTAACCTTCTCGAACCTCCAACTACACGACACAGTGATCAATCAGTTCTTCTAACTGAATTTCACTAGTAGTCGCATGAGTGTCCGAAGACAAGGTATGACACTCTAAGAGTACAACTCCACATAAATACATAACTATCTAGGACCCTATCCCAAAGACTATAAGTATTCAAACCATGCTTTGATACCAAGTTGTCACACCACACTCTTTAAGGGTCTGGATGAGAGCAATAAAACAATCATAATAAACCAATAATCTTAATCTCAAACCATTAAACTAAAAAATCAATGCACATCTGCCATTAATTTTAGCAATTTAAAATAAACCAAATGGGCCCACAAACACCCAACCAACAATTATCCGATAGAAAGAATAAATAAACCAAAATAATCTCATATCTCCTAAACTCAATAAAACCTCCCAAGGCTCTAACTCGTCAGCTCAACATCGTTTCCTGTAAAAAATTATTTGCAAAACATAAGTTGAAGCTCGTATAGGAAACAATGTAACAACCAGTATAATGAAGGCTAAAACACATTCGACGTTAATATTATATCAGAGTATGTAATTATAAAATAAATTTAAAACACATGCTAACATACTCAATGCAACCCAAGCAAAACACATGACTACACCACAACCGATGACCAATGCAACCAACACTGAAACATAACTCCAGTTCTAGACTCTGATAGTTTTTACAAACTTTCACCGAGGGCGTACCCAAATCCAGGCACTCAAATTCAGGTTCTCAAACTGTTTTGATTGACGGGATATCCCTAACCCGCACGGTCACTTTTTATGGACTTTCACCGACATAACTACAAAGAAACCGATCTAGGATAAAATCTAACCAATGCATGACCATGTGAACCTTTATCCGACTATTCCAAACCTGAACAACGTGTACAATCAGACAGAAAAACAAAGATACATGCTAGTTTTCTTTTTTAAGAAAAAATAATTTTATTTTTTAAGAAACAATCAACTTGATGTAACCCTAACTTTAGGAAACCCTCCGATCATCGGCGTGTTCTATTGACCCTTGGCTCTACTCGATGCCCTCGTTGCCGGAATCAATCTTCCTCTTATGTGTTTCTCGAGAATCCTGACTTCGATCGATCATTTTTCCTCTCTACTATCCGAGACTCCACATGAATGCTAGAAGAATAAAGCTAACATTCTATTTTCTACATTATGTCAGGATTAGGATTTCTAACTAGCTAAACAACCATACAACTAAAAATCACACGACGGCCCCTCAAGTATGGTTATTCTACAATTTAAACCACAAAATTCCAAATCTCTTATTAACCTCCACAATATTCCAATTAATAAAACAAAATTACCAACTAAATATTAATATAATAAAAATTCTAGGATCGCAAGTCCTCGCAGGTAAAATGTTAGAAACAATAAATAAAAATAACTAAAAATAGAGTGACAATAATACTCTAAAATTTTGGCCAAAAGCCCTATACTTTCATCCATGTCTTACCTCAATTCTATCAAAATTCAAATATCATTGTGATAACTTATGCTCTTTTTCTTTTCTTTCCTTTCCTTTTTCTTTCTTCTTTTGTTTTCTCAATCTGTTTGTTATTCAACACTCTATTTGGAATTTGTTTAAAAAAATAGAAAATTAATTAACAAGGACAGTATTAGAAAATAAAAATGAAATTTATTAAACAGAACGGTTCCACTTTTAAGCTTGAATAGTTATATAAATATCACCAACTATTTTTTCATAAATTTTACAACACTAATATACATGTTCATCTCAGCAATTTACCTCAAATTTTGAATACCAAACACAATCAAATCTAAAAAATGAACACCCAACTCAATCATAACCTTGATCCTTTACTTAAACATACATAAACGAAAAACTCAATTTAACAGGTATTCAAAAAGACAGCTCAAAATTATCAAGCTCATGTTTCTTACGAAATTGTAATTTGATGTATTGATGGTCTCTTTATTTCAGAAAAATTAAATTAGCAGAAATACATGATAGATTGATATGATAATTAATGTAGTTTGTCATATATATAACTTGTAGAAGTTAAATTCTTAAAGAAAAGTTTCCCTTCTTTTGTTCTTTTTTTCCAAAATAAAAAAAAAGGCATTGTCGATGATGTTTAACCAACGAAAAGGGTCGAATATTACAAAAAGTGCATAAAAATATAATAAGTTTACAAATGTACATTTGAGTTAGTAATTGATTTTCACATTCTCTATTTATAAATACTAATTAACGACAAAAACACACGCAATAAGTGTGCAAATCGATTGTTATAGGGGGAGAGAGGGGATGGAAAGAAGTGGTAATCTTGCAATGTACCAGGGCCTGGAATCTAAACCATTTCAACACCATACTCATTTATAGTTTGAATTAATAGAAAATAAGTATGAAAATTAGAGATTTAATTGTTCCGTAGAAATGATCTTGCTACCCGCTATCTACTAGACATTGTAGCTACGGTTAAGATAAGATTAAAATTTTGCAACGTTG
Source organism: Arbutus unedo (assembly GCA_014822125.1). Lineage (NCBI taxonomy): Eukaryota > Viridiplantae > Streptophyta > Magnoliopsida > Ericales > Ericaceae > Arbutus > Arbutus unedo. Next base: position 10,465 of record JABCMJ010007926.1, read on the forward strand.
GGAGAAAAGGTACAAGTTTGTACTGCGCATGAAGTGACATATCATATCTGATAGTTTTGCCAACTTTGTTGCCTTATCTTTTGGGAAACATTACGAAACAGTTATACTTAGCCAAAATAATTTTCACACGAGTTTCAAAATTATGAATATAATGGTAAGTACAAATTTTTAATTTCATTGAATACTAGTTCACTCACTTTTAGTTTAGAAAAATATTCTAATGAACCTTTCATTAGAATGACTAGTACTAGGCTCCAAAGATTAATCCAGTAAACTAACTCAAGGAGACATTATACTCTATAATAAAATAGAGAGTGAATTCCATCTTGAAAATAAAGTTCTCATAGTCCTAACCTAAATCACCGAACCCACCGAGGTGTTGATCAAGTAAAATCTCACTCGTTGGTGAATCGAAGTGACACATGATAGAAATTTGAGTTCATTTATTTTCTCAAGATTAAGAGTAAATTACAATTAGCATCATAAGATTCACACTTAGTGTGACAGTCGTTAAAATAGTGTGACTCTTATGATGGTCCTTCAATTTATATTGTATACACCAACATATTAAATTGAAGTCTTTCACTTCAACGATTTTGAGATGAATCATTCTATTTTATAAAAGTTAATCATGTTGTAGTTGACATGATAGATAGTCTCTTTCTAACAGCAACTGTGAATAATTTTAAATTTCAAGCAATTATGATCATTTATATCTCTTGTATGTAAATCACATTCACATGATACATAAATAATATTCAATGTAATTTAGGACTTCTGTAGTTCATCTCGTGAATCATTAATATTCATCCCATGAAGTATGTCCAATGTATGAAATAAAACATTCTAGAATAATAAAATAAAGCTCTATTTGTATACGAGAAATAATAAATAAATTGGTATTGAGAGCATTAATCCCAACAATCTCTCACTTGGACTCATAACCAATCAAGTTTAATTTTGACACCCATGTTGTCAACATGACGTTCAAACGGACTAGATGGTAATGCCTTTGTAAAAGGATCAACCAAATTCTCTGCAGATGCAATCTTGTTTACTACAATATCTCGTCGCTGAATAATATCTGATGAGGTGATATTTTCTTTCTATGTGTTTTCCAGTCTTGTGATTTCTAGGCTCTTTGGATTGCGAACAGCCCCATTATTATCACAATAAAGAATCAAGGGTTGTTTTGCCAATGGTACCAGTACTCCAAGTTCCGATAGAAACTTTTTGAGCCATACACCTTCCTTAGCTGCTTCAGAAGCTGCTACATATTTTGCTTCAATAGGGGAGTCAGCAACCCATTGCTATTTGATACTCCTCCAACTTATGGCTCCACCTCCAAGTGTAAACACATAGTCAGAAGTTGATTTGCACGAATCTTTATCTGACATGAAGTCAGAGTCAGCATATCCAATTGGCACCAAATCCTCTCCACTATAGACTAGCACATAATCTCGAGTTCTTCTCAAGTACTTCAGAACATGTTTTACTGTTATCCAATGCTCAGGTCCAGGATTGGATTGATATGTGCTAACTAGGCCTACTACATAACAAATGTCTAGTCTAGTACATAACATAGCATACACGAGACTTTCCATAGCAGAAACATATGCATTGTCTTCATTTTCTCTTTCTTGTGAAATGTATTGGGACATTGATCCTTAGAAAGAGGGACTCCGTGTCTGAAAGGCAAGAGACCTTTTCTTGGAATTATGCATGCTAAACTTAACCAAAACCTTATCTATGTATGTAGCTTGGGACAAGCCTATCGTCCTATTTTTGCGATCTTGTAAAAGTTTGATCCCAAGGATGTAACTCGCTTCACCCAAGTCCTTCATATTGAACATATTTTCCAACCAGACTTTGATTGAAGACAATGCTCCTACATCATTCCCAATGAGTAGTACGTCATCCACATGTAGTACCAGAAAAACTACTAGTCTACCTTTACCCCTTGTATACAGACAAGGTCATACAAATTTTGATCAAAACCAAAAGATCTAATTGCTTGATCAAATCGAATATTCCAACTTCAAGACGTTTCCTTAACTCCATAAATGGACCTATGCAACTTGCAAACTTTTTGCTCTTAACCATTAGCTATAAAATCATCTGGTCAGACCATATAAATGTCCTCTTCAGAAACGCCGTCTTGACATCCATTTGCCAAATTTCATAATCATAAAATGCAGTAATGAACAAGAGAATCCGAATGGACTTAAGTATAGCTATAGGAGAGAAAGTCTCCTCATAATCAATACTCGCTTTTTAGGTAAACCCTTTCGCCACCGACCTTGCCTTATAAGTCTCAACTTTTCCATCAGCTCCTGTTTTTTACTTGTAAATTCACTTGCACCCAATTGTTTTAATATTGGATGGAGGATCCACAAGCTCCCAAATCGATTAGAGTACATAGACTCCATCTTACTTTTCATAGCTTCTTGCCAAAATTCCGAATCTATATCACATATAGCCTCATCATAAGTAGTAAGATTAGATTCATGTGGAGAAGGTTCAGAACCTTCTTCTAGAAGCAAGAATCTACTACGTAGCCTAGTCATCCTCCCACTATGACAACTCTTGAAGAGCAAATTTTTCTTTGGGTTTTCGATCCATCATATAATCATCTTCTAGAAAAATTGCATTTGTACTAACAAATACTTTTTGTTCTATAGGATTATAGAAAATCCAACCCATAGTTCCTTTTGGATACCCTACGAAGTAACATTTTTCATATCTAGATTCCAATTTGCTCATCTTTCCTTTCAGCACGTATGCAGGGCATCCTCATATATGAAAGTGTTGTAGACTAGGCTTTTGCTTGGACCACAACTCTTGAGGTGTCTTAGGAACAGATTTAATTGGAACATGATTTAAAATATACATGGTAGTATCTAGGGCATATCCCCAAAAGGAAAAGGCAAGTCTGAATAGCTCATCATAGATCTAACCATATCAAGAAAAGTTCTATTTCTTATCTCAGCCACACCATTTTGTTAAGGGGTTCCTAGTGTAGTCAACTGAGAAAGAATCACATGCTCAAACAAGTGGCTTAAAAAATCACCAGAGAGATATTCACCGGCTCGATCTAATCGAATGGTTTTAAGGTTCTTACCTAGTTGTTTCTTAACTTTTGCTCGAAACTCTTTGAACTTTTCAAAAACTTTAGACTTGTGATGCAACAAATAGTTATAACCATATCTCGAGTAATCATCCGTAAAAGTAATGAAATACTCTTAACCACACCGAGCCTTGACATTCAATGGCCCACATACATTTGTATGTACAAGTTCCAATGGCTCCTCAACTCTGTTGCCATTTGCTGAAAAGGATCGTTTATTCATTTTTCCTTCTAAACAAGATTCACAGGTTGGTATCAGTTCAACAACCAAAGAAGATAAAATACTATATTTTACCAACCTATTTATCCTGTTTAGATTAATGTCACCCAACCTTGGATGCCATAGCAATGTGGTGTCAAACATGGAGGCTTTTCTTTTTAATGGTAAAGATTGTGAGCTACTAACTTCAGTATCATGTATCCCATACATGGGAGGAGTAACAAGATAAAGACCGTTAACCATTTTACCAGAGCATATAAAAGAACTATTCTTTTTAATATTAATTTCTAAATGAAAATTGATAGAATAACCATATTTTGCTAAAGAAGAAACTGAAATCAAATTTCGTCTAACAGAAGGAGCATAAAGACACTCTGATAAAACTAACTCTCTATCACTCTCAAAAGAAAGTTTGACTACTCCTACTGCTACAGCTGCAACACTTGCATGTGATATCCCATGCATAGCTTGATCTCTCCATCACTTAACCTCCTGGTTACCTGAAACCCCTGCAACGAATTATAGATGTAATCAATTGCACTAGATTCAACACACTAGGTATTAGAAGTACTATTATTATAGTAAACTTCAATGACAAGTGATTCAATCATACCTGCATTTTCTTGTTTGTCGAAAAACTTGGACAATTCCTATTCCAGTGACTAACTATCCCACAATGGAAATATTTTCCTTCATGTTTTGTGTTTGCCTCTTTCTTTTTTCCTTTCTTGATCCCTTTATTAGGACCAACCTTTTTTCCATTTTCGTTTGGTGCATAATAGGCTTGCCTTTCTTTTTTCTTTTGCCATTTAGCATTAGGCTTATAAGCCTTCTCATGAACCAATACACTAGGATTAGTCTTAATTATACCCTCAGCTTCCTGAATAGAGTTCATTAACTCTGAAAGGGATAGATCCATTTTGTTCATATTGTAATTCAGCTTAAAGTGTTTGAACGAGTCAGACAGCGATTCAAGGATCATATCAACTTGAGATTGACCATCAATCTCGGCTCCAAGGACCTCAAGTATATTGAGAAAATCATTCATTTTCAAAACATGGACCCTTACAGGAGTCCCCTCACTCATCTTAGTATTCATGAGTTGTCTGATGGCATGCTGCCTAGCAGCCCTTCCTTGCTCACCAAACATCTCCTTGAGATTAAGCATAATGTCTAAAGCAGTATCAAAAGATTGGTGTTGATGTTTCAGCACATTAGATATAGATGCCAGAATATAACATTTGGCCATCTCATCAGCCTTCTTCCAATCTTTATACTTTTCTTTCTCATCGTATGTGCTTTCAATAGTTGGAAGAGACGAACAATTTTCAATGAGTACATAATTGTACCCTTCTGCAGTTAGCACTATGTTCAAAATCTATTTCCAGTCAACATAATTTGGTTCAACCAATTTGTTCTATTTAATATGACGCTAAGTGAATTAAAAGAGCTTCACATTTGAAATTAAGAAACATTCACACAATAATATGGACATATAAAATTTTGCATTCACTAATAATAAACAGTGTAATCCTCCCACCACTATTGAGTGACAGCATCGGAATCCTACTCCCATAATAACAACTCTCCTAGGGGAGATGATGCAATTAATAATTAGCAGATCATAATTATTTTCCCAGACATCTCATGCCAAATAAAATATGACTCTCAATTTTGGGGTCTCTAAAACTAGTTTTCTTACGGAAATCTATTATCACTTATTTAGTCAAGTGTATACCATTATTTTGGGGTGAATGACAACCGCAATGAGTAGCCTCTCCGAGGGGAGATGACTCACATCACTTCTTACCCAATCCTGTTCACAAAATATCCAATCTTGTAACCAGTTAGGTGAGCACCCTCCATAGGAATGACCGAACATAGACAGTTCAAGACACTCACTTTCACCTTACCATGGACCAATAATGGAAAGACCATGGGTTTTTCTCAAAAACCCTCTCTCACTTGATTTTTAGAATTAGAAGATTATATCTTTTTAAGTAGAACAACATGCATACATTAACTAGATATCTCACATTTTTAATGTATGCATTAATGTTAAAATTCTCTAGCTTTATTAAAGAATTTAAATAATTTTTTTTTGTTGAGTATGGCCAAAAAAAGTTGTAAATACCCCTAAACTCCTTTCAAAAGTACGAAAATTTAACACAATCAAATGTTGCTATACATGGGCATTATGTCCTAACAAGATGATCGTATCATTTAAAGAAAGAACATCAAATAAAGGACATTAAACAAATAAAATTAGCAACATATGATTAAATAAAATAAAACCATTGCAATGAGAAACCAAATAGGACTCTCCTACTGATAGATAAGTCTAATGCAATCCAAACTTATCCATGAGAGACGGCCGTAATCACTTATAGTATTATCATCTCATGATAATTATCAACTTAATAATCTAAACATTTTCAATTAATATGGAGTTAACAAGAAAAAATATAAGTCAATGCTATATTTTTTTTAGTTTTCAAAATACAATAATAAGCAACATTCCAATCTTTATTGGAAAAAGAGTTTGACTGTGACTGTGACTATGAAAACTCTTTCCATAGAGGAATTCTACTCCAAATCAAACTCTTTAGACAAAATAATTAACTGTGTGGAGACTCTTTTAAAAAAAAAAAGTTACGTGAATATTGAAAACTCTTTTCACTAATTAACTATTTATGAGCTATCCAACGTGTTTCAATTTTTTGTCCATTGGAAACTCTTTTCAAAAAGAGTTCTAATCCAACTCTAAATCCTTGGACAAAATAATTAACTGCCAAAACAGTCAATAATAATCTTCAATATATATATATATAGATTCCCATGCAAAAATAAATAACTAAAATAACTTTTGATCATATGCATCAACATGCATTAATCATTGATCATACATAAAATACGAATTACATGAATATGTTCCACGTTCAAAGCAGCAACATGTAATATCCGTACATCACACGTATCAATAAATATTCATCAAACATGAATACTATACGTCACTACATGTACCTTTTTCTTGGCTAAAACATGAATTACGATAGAAGGGCAAAAAGTGTACTAGGTTTCAATACATGAAATAATACACATGTATAAGAAGGCTCTGATACCACTTGTTAGTTTCAAATAAACCATTACAGAAAAATACGTGTTTCAAAAAAATATTTTGGATCTACTTTTTACGCAAGTTTCACGAGGAAGGATAAGGGAACAAATATTTTGATTCCTTCTAGAACTTGCACACCAAAGATCTTCAATTCTATGACCAAGAGAACAATAGCCAAAACGTTTGTGGGAACCCTAAGATTTTTTCTCCCACTATCTTCTTTCAACTCTTCCTATAGTAGAAAAGTTGTCTCACTTCTAATTCTGAGAGAGAAAGAGATATATTTATAGGGAAGGAATCATTGTCTAACAAGACAATCTCTTAATATGAGCTAGGGTTGGGACCTATGGGCTTTTTAAGCACTAGCTTAAATTGAGTTAACCTTCTCTCATCTCTATAAGTGGTGGCCCAATTAAACCATAATTATTTCCACTATATAATTACGGTTGAACTCTAGTTCTCAAGAAAAAAAATATTATTACCCATCGCTAATACGATTATATCAAACCCCATCACCATCCAATGTCCATAAGCAGCAATTGGTCATATAAAAATTATTGTCAAACCAAAGCATACATATATTTTAATTCCATTAAATACTAGTTCACTCATTTTAGTCTAGAAAAATATTCTGATGAACATTTCATTATAATGACTAGTACTAGGTTCCAAAGACTAATCCAGTGAACTAACTCAATGGGACATTGTACTCTATAATAAAATAGAGAGTGAATTTCATCTTGAAAATAAAATTCTCACAGTCCTAACATAAATCACCCAACCCACCGAGGTGTTGATTAAGTAAAATCTCACTCATTAGTGAATCAAAGTGATGCATGAAAGAAACTTGAGTTTATTTATTTTTTCAAAATTAAGAGTGAATTACAATTAGCATCATAAGATTCACATTTATTGTGACAGTCGTTAAAATAGTATGACTCTTATGATGGTCTTTCAATGTATACTGTATACACCAACATATTAACTTGAAATCTTTCACTTCAACGATTGACATGAATCATTCTATCTTATAAAAGTTAATCATGTTACAGTTGATCACCTGATAGATAGTCTGTTTCTAACAGCAACTATGAATAATTTTAAATTACAAGTAATTATGATTATTTATATCTTCTATATGTAAATCACATTCACATTCACAAATCATATTCAATGTAATTTAGGACTTCTGTAATTCATCTCATGAATCATTAATGTTCATCTCATGAAGTACGTCTAATGTATGAAATAAAACATTTTAGAATAATAAAATAAAGCTCTAATTGTATACAAGAAATAATAAATAAATTAGTATTTAAGGCATTAATCCCAACAACTATCGTACATTTATGGTTTGCTTTCAGTTTTCAAAGTATATATAAAGTTAGTTTTTAGTCTGAAACTATAGAATTCGAGTTTTGTGAGGTTGAACCTAAGTTTGCTGTTATAGCAGACCTCGAATGCAGTATAATTCGGACCACCAACTTAGTGATCGACAAACCCCTGACTTTTGGCATAATGTCTAATGTTCTGATTTTATGGTATTTCAATGTCTGGGTCTTCACCTAGATCATTTAGGGATATATTGGAACCACAAAGTACCTGAAACACAATTTGAGTGCCTCTAAGCGTTAGTTGGTTAGAAAGACCGGTTACTTGGATTATGACAAATAAGAACGTGAGACCAGGTTATTTTGAGTACGTCAGGTTATGATTTTTTTTTTTTGTTCTTAGTAAATGCTCTATAGAACGCTCAAGCACCAAAAATAAGTTTATTGTCCAAAACAGAATGCTAGAAAATCAAAGAGGACACTCGAGCAACCTAAGTTTGCTCGAGTGGCCTAGTCAATTTTTTAGATTCTGTTATATGCGACAAAACTCGAACTAGCCTTCGTTTCCGCAACCTAACTATCCAAAACACCTCAAAATCCACACATAATAAGCATAACTCAATATACTCAAACACAGCGCATATACTCATGATATAAACAAGATCTAAATAACATCTTAATGGAAATCAACATGAAATCCTATCTCATTCGTAGAAAATGTGAAAAATACTAAAAATGCTGTCAGGTTGAGAAATTTCTCGAACTCTCCGCATACTCGGTTGATTTTGGAGTGTCATGCCCTCAATTTTTAAACATAATAAAATTAAATATTAACATAATTAAATACTCACAATCTCACCAAAATGCTCAATATACCCATTGATAAAAGGTAGAGTACAACAAGTTTGAAATAGATTACATAAGGGGTCACTTTGACTAATGATCATCACTTCCCAAAACCAAAAAAAGTGAGTTAGATAGTTTACATTTTTCAAATCAAAATAAATAAAGTATGAGTTATGATGCATTTTTTCAAAAATAAACATAAAAGATACTGAGTCACTCCTCCAATGCAACTTTTAAAAAAAATATGCATGTCAATCCACACGTGCCAAACACCTCATATGAAGATCACTCCAAGGTTGTACCTAAAAAGAAAGAAGGATTAAACTCGAAAGTCTAGTAGAAAAATCTAAACAAGTATTATATGCATATGACATGAGAAGATATGCCACGTGAACATCGATATCCATATAAGAGAGAGAAAGTAAGCGAAAACAATAATAAGTCACGAATGTGCATAATCAACTTACAATATGTCATAGTTCCTCAATTCATCAATTTCAATTCCACGAATCTCGTGTCTCATCAATATGTTGTTGTTACGTGTGTTTCAGTGTCATTCCTGGCATTACCCAAAATATAACCAGTATATATCAGCCTAACACATCCCAAATGAGTGTCTAGTTTAAAATTATTCTTGGCATTTTCGAGGATTCCAGTTCTGGTCCTGCCTAGCATTCCCAAAGGAATCTAGTATGGTATTCACGTATGTCACGTGTATCATAACTATCGTGTCGTATCGTAAAAGAGTGCACATAAGTCATAGGATCCATCATTTATCATCCAACAAGATTAATATCAATGTATGTCAATAACATTATGAATAACTAAGTAAGCCTCATGTTCAAACTCCACTTAATAAATTTAAACTTTAGTTCGATTCATCTCGATGTGATAGGAAAAAGCATCCCGAAAGGACAATGAAACATCCCAAAGAAACAAGAAAAAACATCCCGAGAAACATCCCGAACGACGTCCCGAACAACATCCCGATGAACATCCGGATGAAATAAATACTCAACAAACCAGAGGAGAGAAACATCTGGATGAAGCACTAAAACATCCGGATGAAACAAACATCCATAAGTCAGAAGAGAAAAACATCCAGATGAAAATGCTAAAACATTCGAATGAAATAGTTTAAAGTTTGAATCAAAAGTCACAGATGGTCAAAACATCCAGATGAAAGCAAAAATATCCGGGTGACATTACTAAAGATTTCACCCAGAAAATTACAGACGACCAAATCATACGGATGAAGACAAAAACATCCGGATGAAATTACTAAAAAATTCATCAAAAAATGGCAAAGAAAAGAAACATCTGGATGAAATATAAACTTTATATAGTATAAGGGGAAAACATCCAAATGATACAGGAAAACATGCGGATATTTTCTAACCAAAACTCAACTGTGAAAAAATAGAGGCATCAAACATCCGGATGTTTCATGAATTTCCAGAAATTTTCGAACTACATTAGAAATAGAATTTCAAAGGGGGTTTGATTCTAAAACTCACAAACCAAGATCAAGCAACAAAATAACAATCAAATGGGATCATAAACACATAATACGAGTTAGAAATCCCTACCTCAAAGTTTGAATTCAAGATTTGAAGCTCCAACTTCAAGCCCTAACTTCCAAAATCAAGAAACTCGATATACTCCTCCTCTGAGGCAAAGAATGCAAATAACCACTTGATCTCCACTGAATACAAGAGCAATATGGAGGATCTTGAGCTTATATGAGGTTTGAGCAAGATTTTCGGGTGGATTTTTTAGCGAGAGAAAGAGACGCGCGAGAGGGAGGAGTACGGGACTAAGAGAAAGAGAAATGGGTTTAGATATTTTTCAAAAGTCATGTCTAATGTCTCAAAAATCTAATACCCAAATTACATCCACACTCTCTAGAGTATATCACATGCTACCACAAGTCCCCAAGCTATCATGTTATGTCATATTGACCCCAAATCATGATTTTACTCCAACTTTCACACACCCCATATTAATATTACATATTAACCCATACATTAAAATAACATTTCAAAATTTTCGGGTCGTTACACGGACTCTATTCGAAACTCTCAACACTGGCAACGATTCTCTAGTTGAACGTTTTGCGAGATTCCTCAAAGAAGCCTCAAACCGAATTTAGGAGTGTATTAAACCGAACTGTATTTTTTTTCTTTATTTTTGAAAAGATAAAAGTTTTGAAATTACTTTATTCTTTTATTAACAATTCTAAAAATCGGATTATTATAGATATATCTATTTATCTATCTCTTGACTCGAAGAAGCCATCAATACCAATAGAAGAGAATATAAAATGACTTATCCTAACTACCTATTATAACCCTTACTATATGAAGGATCCATCTCAAAGACTACTTAGTAGTAGAAATTCGGAGAACAGACAGAAGGCTTCCTCAACAAAGACTTATTCGTCATTGAGTACGAATTAAGTTACAAATATCTAATTTTTTTCCCACCCAAGGTACATACATAACATTATGAAAAATGCATCCAATTTTTTCATTTTCTTCGCACTTGAATTGAAGAAATTTTGCGAAACCCGAATTAATAATTGATTAAAAATAGACAATCCTAACAATGCATAGTACGATAGCATATTATAAGTAAACAAAAAAAAAAACTAAATTTAATTACTCGATGCTATGTATTGCACATAGCGCAAATTATTGCTAGTTTTACATTACAACAGGAGAATCAATATTAATTTAAGGCTTTGTTCGTTTGTTTGTTTGAAAATTTTTTTCCAAATATTTTTTTGAACTTGTTTGAAAAAAAATTTCACAAACATTTTTATTTTTTTCCTAAACAACACTCATTTCTCTATAAAAGAAGAGAGAGACACACCTCGAAAATACCGAAAAAAATTTAACTCTGAAATTTTTTTCTAAAACATTTACTCCAAATAATATTTTAGAATTTTTTTTCAAAAATTATTTCAGAAATAAGTAAACAAGCACAGCCTAAATTGTCACTTTTTAATGACGTGGCAATTTAGAGCCCAAGTAAGGCCCAACCTCTGTTATCATCAAAAGATAAAGCGGGCCAATCTGGGTTCGTTTCCCTCCACCCAAACAGAATGTCAGAAAATAACAATATATTCAGTCTCCCTCTTCTTTCTCTCTCCAGAATTATTAAAAGTCTCCCGGGAAAACGAACAATGCTGTCCCTGTCCGAACTCTCCACGTTTATTCAAATTCAAGGATCGCCAATCAGATTAAGAACGCATTAACCGTGTGTGAGAGAGAGAGAGAGAGAGAGAGAATTATCGATTTCGTCTCTGCGTTTGTCCACTTGCCTCGGTTTAAGCGATTCCTAAATTCTTTCATACAGTTCGGGATTCAGATTCACCTGTTACGATGAGAAGACAAGATCCTCATCAGTCTAGGGTTTTTCTCGAGCTTTCTGGTCTAATTCTCAACATCCTCCGATCTCCTCCTGCGCCGATCCATTTTCCCGACGACTCCCCGGCGGTACCCCCACTGCCGTCGGTTTCTTCGTCGAGGCGACCACAACAGATATCTCCGGTGGGGTTTGCGTCGTTGCTGTTGGGCATTTCGTTGACTTTGATGCTCTGTGGATCGATTACGTTTTTCATTGGATTCATGTTGATGCCTTGGGTTCTTGGATTGGTGATGGTTTTCTATGTGGTTGGAATTGTCTCCAGCTTGTCGATTCTTGGGCGCGCGATTCTTTGTCACGCCACGTCACCGGCCGCTCCGAGGAAGGAGGTTTCAGGTTAGGGTTCCCATCACCAGATTTAAAGGTCTACGGATTGCTCTATTCGCACCGTCTTTGTTTTACCGTTAGTTAGTTAGTTGTTGCCTTGGTATTAAATGTTCTGTTTATTCTTGATCTTGCATTATGATCATCTATATGTTAGGCTACGAACCAAGGACACGCACGCGCACGAAAAAGAACCCTTAAAACAGAAAAGCAAGACACACATTTGCTGCTAGTGTAACCGGAATTATAGATGCCAGGGTTTATATCAATGAATTACCACACACTGAACGCGTGAGTAGGTGTCTATTACTAGTCAGGCTCCACAGACCTAAGAATGTATTCAGCTTTGTATTAATATTGTTTCTATATGAGGATTTTGGCGTACACCAGGGTCCTTAACTTCGTTGCTTATGTTTATTGCCCTCTTATTTTGTGCTGCTAGTTATCAATCTGGCAACTGACTATGTTACCTATGCAAGGTTTTTACTTGTTAATTTAGGAGGGAAAAGTCCACCTTTACCAAGATTTTCTAGTTTTAAGAAATACTGAAGTGGTTCAGCATGCCTTTTCAGTTTTAAACCCTTTCGGTTTAGGACATACACAAGTTTCCCTCCCCAAAACGATACTATATATGGTCTCCCTTTAAATTTGATTTTGGTATAAAATTGTTACATTGGCGCACCATTTAATGCAAAATCTATGGAGATAACAGAAGTATGTGTTGAGAGGATCCTCGTTTTGAGTTATTTGGACACAAATCTAACCATGTCAAACTGTCTTGGAAGTTGTCTCTGTAGATAGCTTATTTAGGGAACATCAGAAAGGTAGGATACAGAGTTATTGTTGTTTGTCTTTCCTGCTAGGCTGCTATGTTCTTGAAAGCTTCTTGTTTGAGTGCTACTTATCTTATTTGTATATCTATTTCCTGTTATTTTCTTGAAAGCTTTTTGTGGGAGTGTGCTATACAAACAGAACCTGTTTAGGATCCACAATTCCACATAATTGACTATATTTTTGTGGTCCTTTCATTCTAATCTAAAACATCTACTATTGTGGCCTATTGATTTCTAAAAACAGTGGAACCTTTTGTCTCTATTTTTTCTCCTCTTTTTGCTAATCTAAGATGCACAGTGGAACCTTTTGTGTCACAAACTGCTCTGCTGATTTTTCTGCTTTTCTGTTATCTTGACAGACCATGCCTCTTTCTTCCTTCTTAGGGTTCTAGTTGGATTATGACAAACTAATTATATTTTTTCTTCATGGGTAATAAGAGTTCCTCATTCTAGAGTGGCTTCCATTTGAGGACATAAGCTCAGTGGATCTGTAGTATTATTTTGTTGGCTCTATTACTTACATCCATTTGTAATCATTGGTCCTATGAATTCGGGTGACTGCCTGCTGCCATTTCACTACTACTGTGTTATCTTTATCCTAAATCCGGGAATGTAGATATATTAACAGAAGCCTATCTGTTGCTTTCCCTTTGGCAATATTAAGTTCAGTACTCCAGGTCTTTTCCATATAGTGGGGCTGCTTATTTATGTTTGCTGTAGTTTTTGGGTGAAATTTGAATGTTTACTGCAGCAGATTTACACTTGGTTAAGCAGTTGCAATCTGCATCTTATTTTGGTACAATAATGTGAGATAGTGATTTGTATTTCTAACAACATGGCTAAACAAATTTCGAAGCTTGAAAGTTACATTTTGAGATGTTTAGATAGTGGAAAGAAAAAGAATAACATGGTTCTATGGCGCATTTGCATTGGTAGATGGTTAATCTATGGTTTGTTAAAGGAACCATAAATGATTGTGTTTTGATTTGTCTTATCAAAATTCTTGTTCTGTGGACAGTTTCTAAGTTCGATGCATTAATCCTTTTTTCCAATTTGTAAATCCTGGTTTGTAACTTAGAGAGGTCCAAGCTTCTGATTATAGTGGTTAGGAATTAACAAGGTATGCAATGTCAGTCACTTGTTGGGATACTAGTTTCAGCTGCTGCATTCTTAATCAATATAAGCCTAGCTTGAAGAAGTGAACTTCTTATTGATAAGATTGTTGAGGTTCACCTATAATGTAGTTGCATCTTATGACGAAATCCCGATAAAAAGCAGTGCATTGCATTTACAAGCTTTCCAGATCTACTCATTTTGAAAATAAGTGCATTGGTAATTTGGTCTCATCTTCATCTATCAGACTTGATTTGGCCTATCGAAGGTCATCCCCAGCTGAAGGAGGGATGCCTCCCTTCTCAAGTCAATCCAGATATTGAAGTCACACTTGACTCAAATTTGAGTGTCTGTTGGTCTTGCTTGTTACAAAATGTGTACTTCATGAACTTTAGCCTGTTACGATACTTATTTAGTCCTCCAGTCTTAGGAACCTAGGCACATGAAGTACTTGCTCATCGTCAGATAGGTATAATCAGGCAAGGTTCTGGATGACCTAGAAATTGCCTGGAACCTTTTCCCTCGTGTGTAGTGTTTATGATTAGTAGTATTTTGCCTACCAGTTCTCCAATGTGTATCACATGCACAGAATTGTTAAGAAGTTTGTGGTTTTCAGTTGGTTAATTCATTTTTCAACTTTTTTTGTGCAATATCCGATGTGGTGGTGTATATGTCAGTAGGTTTGTTATTTTAATTCCTTTTGAACTTTCAATGCTGCAGCATGGAAGCCCTTGTAAAGATGGTTTATATAGGTGGCTGAAGTATGCAACGGAGTATTCAAAAACAACACTAATATTTTCTTGCTGGGTTCTGCCTATGTAAATGTAAGAGGAAAAGGAAATCTAGAATACTTCCATGAGAAATGCTGCAGGAGCTGTGTACTTGTTTTACAAATTATAGAACATGTGGATATATACATATATTGGCTTCTTTGTTGCTAAAATGGTGAACTGTTGAATCTTTTGGAGAAGTATATTGTCTTGATTGATATTACTAGTGGAAACAGATCGATTGTTCTCTTTTTCAACTTGATCCTTTTTTCTTTCTTCTTTTTGCTTATTTACCCTTTGGGGGTTACAATATTTACTTGTCCTACTGTTGTGCGCTTGTCTGCTCAAATAGAAGAAATAAACGCAGAGTGGCAGGAACATTTGTTCTGTTTATTTGGTGATAAAATGAGAAGGAAACTTCAATGATTTTTCCTCGTAATGTACCTTCAAATGTTTTGAAGTCTCCCGTTGAGCCCTGTCAACGATGAGCCCAATCGATCTGGAGATCAGATCATCCATAACCAAGCAGAGTAAATTGATCATTTGGACAAACAAATCGACACCAACTTACAGTTAACAACAAATCCACACCAACTGCAATGATCTTTTTGTCAGTCTCCTGTAGATACAAATGACAATGTATAGGTAACCGAAAAAGGCATTCCTACACGCGATTAGCGATTGTAATACATATCAAAAGCATGACACAGACAACAAGACAATAAATTCGAAAACTTAGATTTCAGTCTAATCTCGGAGATGTAAAAAAAAATAAAAATAAAAGAGGCAAAACAACAACTGAGGGGAAGCTAATCTTAAAGGAGCTCAAAATCCACTAAAATTCTGTTCATATCGGTATTTTCGTTGCATTTTTTATTATTTAATCGCTTATATCCTTAAGATTTTTAGGCGATTCAATAATGAAAATGTATCCAAAATATCGTGCACAAACACAATCTAGTAGAACGGATATGGGCGATGTGGGTGTAGAGAGAGAGAGAGGGGATGCGAAAATGATGTAATATTAAATTTGTTGTTTATGGTGTACCGAAATCAAAACTTCAGTGTGCAAATTTGGCAAAATCTGTAAATTCAAAATACAGAACAAATAATTACTTACAGAGGTCAATCTTAGGATTCCGAAAATTAGCTAATCGAGGCGAGTAGAATATTTTGTCCTTAAAGCAAATTACATCTCCCACATTGGTGTTAATGGGATTATCGGACGTTTGCTTCCCAGGATACAACGACTATCGATGAAAGGAGATAGCACTTTGATCCTCTTGACAGGTGAACCGGAAAGAACTGCGGTGTAATGTCGGAAGAAAATGGTATGCTATACATGCAGAGCATGTAGAAAGATTTTTTTAAGTTAGTCCTGAAAAATGAAGACGATCTCTGTATTTATAGGCACAGAGGTGTCCCTCAGGAGGGTTGTGACTGATCGAAAAGTCGCAACTGACAGGAAATTTGCGACTGATCGAAAAATGACGCGTCCTTTTGAAAGAAAGTCGTGACTGGAAACATTCTATAAGAGCTTCCGCGGGCTGAGCCATGGGTTAAAAAAAAATTAAATTCCGGTTGGGCCTAACCTAGTCTGAATTCATCTTTTAAATCCGGTTGGGCCTACCCCAGTCTGAATGAATTTTCTCTAAAAAGAATATATTCCTTAGCCCAAGCCCAAGCCCAAGCCCAAGCCCACAACCCACGGCCCACGAGCTCCGAGCCTGAGCCCATGCTCGACCCGATCTGCCCGTCGGTCGGACGGACGGCGGCGCCACGCGCGATCGTGTGTGAAATTGTGTGTGCGCTCGCTCGCTCACAAAATTTCTATGACCCTAAGGGCTAAACCTTTGCGCAAAAATCCTAGTAATAACCTTAAGGATTTTTCCTTATCCAATCAATGTGGGACAAACCCACGTCTCTCATTTTACCAACATTCATGTATGAGCATATAGCTCACTTTAAGGACAATTTTCAATTCATCCATAAATTATATATGAAAACCAACTACACAAGCTCGATCTCTACCCGGAGATAAATACAACGGTATCTGGGACCACCCCGTCCAAAGATTGGGTCCCACTTAATTTGAAGATTTAAAAATGAGGTTTTCAACAAATTTTTCTAGCAATCCTCCACGTGAATGAAATTGACAGAAAAATCATGCTATGAGAGTGCAGATGCAGATGCAAATGTTCTGAGAATACAGTAGGACGTATTCTACATAGAGTAAGGTAGCTTGTGGCTTTAAACCTTCTCTTATGAATAACTATCGGATTTACTAGCTAACTAGTGAACGCAATGTCTTGAACTGTTCAGCCATTTGTGTAAATCAAGACAATAGCAATCACACGAAATACTTCCTGACGCAGTTTGGTTCTTACGGTTGTACCCATTATGGCCCTGGGAGACTCTTGCTATTCATGAGTGTTTATAAAGATTTCAGCCCTTGATAATCTCATAGAAGCAGCCCTTTCACATTCATATAGGTAATTCTTATTAAGAGTATCCTGCTATACTCCATGTGGGTTTATCAAAGTATAAGAATCATTAAAAGCATTGCTCAACATGAAACGCTGCAGGCATCACTGTCTTATCATAGGAATTGGTAGAAGACATAGTCTCCACAGTGATATGCTCAAGTTACATACAATTCTGTTGTCCCTATGAACCTAGATCTTGGGATCTCCAGTCAGCTAGGTA
>JABCMJ010007928.1:0-16807 GCA_014822125.1 Arbutus unedo
GGAGTGAAAGGCCTCCGATTTCTCCCAAGATCAAAAGGGAAAAAAGAGAGTTTCCATGGGAGAGGGGAAACGTACGGGAGAGAGAGTGGAAGAGAGAGAAAGTCCCTTGGTAAAATAAAAATCTGACTTTTATACCCCAAAATGGGTAAATTACACTTTCCTCCTATAGTATGCAACATGTTAAGATTAAGTGCCAAAATTTTATTCCACACACACATAGGTCCCAACTCATACTATCCAAGTCATGCATTATCAAATGCCGTATCACATTCCGACAATTTAATTTAAAATGACAAATCTTTCGGGTCTTTACATTGAATGCTTGGTGTGCCTGTGGCATATGCAGTAGTTTGGACTATCGTGTGCCCTTCTCGTGGGTATGGGCTCAATCTCTGGGAGTTTTAGTTCTCCATCATCCACCCATTCTTTTACCAATACTTTCACCTCTTCTATGCTGCAGGGGTAGTCCAGGGCATCACCTATTTTTTTTCTCTTTATGGACCACGCGAGCCCTCCCCATGCGGCTTTCGTGAGAACGTAGCAGAAGTCGAAATTGAGTAGGATTGGATTTGGAGGGAGCGCCAACTGTTGCGCATAGCAGTTTGACAGTGGTGCAGAGGTTGCACGATGCTTCATAAAGGGCTAAGAAGGTGGGGAGGTTGATGTTGATAAGATGCGCCCCATATTCTCGGATGTCGCCTTCAACATATATCATAACCAGGTGCGACTCGTCCACTAGCTCGTGGTAGTCTACCGTTCAGTCTTGGAACCTTTTTATGAAGTCCAAGATGTCTTCACTGTGACTTTGGCTCTCTTGAACAAGGGATAGGGTTATGATCTTCTCTCGTATTTGGAAGAACTTGGTGTAAAATTTATTTACCATGTCTTCCTAGGTGAGGAGAGAGTATGGTGTGTGATTGACATATCAAGTGTAAGCTTGGTCGGTAAGGGATTTAGAAAACTCGCAGAGGTAGAGGTTGTGGTTGGACCCATATTGGCCCAGTGTTCTGATGAAATGAAAACGTGCTCCTAGGCATTGCCTTGTTTGCCATCGAACTTGACAAATTTTAGCATTGCCTTGTTTGCCATCGAACTTGACAAATTTTAAGAGGTTGGTAGCCCTCTAATATGTCAGGGAGAGACAGGGTATGTGGGTTGTATGTCTGGGTTGGTCTTATTGGAGGAGGACGTGTACATCAGCAGGCGTAAGGTACTGTTGTGTGTGGTTCAAACAAGGGTGGACTCGAGTTTTAGTGGGATGGACTTGGTTTACTAAACCTATTTTATGTGGTGCTAGGCATTGACCCTATGTGACAACTGCTTTCCCGACATAGATCTCCATCTGGGGTTTTCTTGCGAGTTGGAGGCCACACGTGAAATGACTGAGAGAACACCATTGGTCAATATTTGGAGAGCAGTGACCAGCTTTTTCTTCAATATCTTGTATGGCCAATAGAGCATCTAGGCTTGCCAAAGTCCGATATGTGCTAGTTGAGTCTTCACCCTGCCCATGGCCAAAAGAAGCACGATGTTCATTATTCTTAGTAGCCATTTGAGCACTTGGGACTTGTAGACCACTTCTCAAGCTAACCATTCACTGAACCACCACCCCAGCAGAGTCGGCATAATGTAGGAGATGGATTCTTCAAAGAAAATATTTGAAGGAATATTGCTCAAGAGGTTAAGCATTGTGAACTTTAATTAGCATGGGAAAGAAGGAGAAGTGGAAATGGTGAAAGAGAAGGCAAACACTTAGGGAAAAAGAATGGTAGAAATCTCAAACCCCAAAGTGTGCCAAGGAGGTAGGCAGAGGACAAGCCTTATATAGGAAACAAAAGGGTTGTGAGAAAGTCTCTCTCTAGCCAATCTATTGTCTCCCACTAAGAGCTTATAAGATGTCTACTCAATCTTGACTTGATATTGGGTGTCTAGTATATATATGCACACTAGGCCCATACTCTGGTGCCAACTGTCACAATGACACGTGTTAATTTCTCAAAATGTCAAGCCATGGTACCTACTACTGCTGCGGTGGTCCCGCGAGGGTAGTTGGTGCCGTGGAGATCCCCCATCCTATGAAGTAATCGATCCACAATATCCTATTTCTTTTTCGTGAGTAAGGTCGGGAGCCCATGCACTGAGACTCTTGCCGATTGTTGTTGTCCCATTTCTACAACCTACTCACCCGAGCCCTATCATCGGGGCTTGGGTAGGTACACATTAGGATCGGAGCTCCAATTCTCGGGGTTTGCCTTGGTCGTGTCTCTGACCACCCCTTTGTTCACGCTCTAGTTGCCCAACATTTGGCACCAATTTTTGGTTTGCATCCCTGGGCTTTGGCAATGCTTGGATCACATATCCAACCTCACGAGGACATGGCCTCGTAGCTCCGCTAGCTTCACGGGACCCGTATTGGGCGATTACCTCTAGGAACCTCCCTTTGGCTCACAGGCTCTGCGGCCCCCCAGCCTCTATTGCTCTGCAGCCTTGTTCGACTCCATGGCCTTGTTCGGCTTCGCGGTTCCTATAGCACGTGGCACCCGTGGCTTGGCCCTCGCAGCTTGCAACACCCACGACTTGCCTCACAGCCTTGCCTCGGCTCATGGGCCTCTTGCGGCCCATCTCGGTTCACAGGCCAATTGCAATCTATCTCAATTTGTGGGACACTTGCGGCCTAGGTTTTTCTGGGTTTATGTTTTGTGGGCTAAACTTCTTGGATGTGACCTACAAATATCTTGTTTTTGAATTTATTTTTATTTTCTTCCATTTTTTGGCGTGAAAGCATGTCAAAGCAAAATGTAGTCACATTATCCTTTGTTATGACAGGGCATTTTAGATAATAAGGATGGGTGCATAGGGGGCTCATATGAATTTTAGTTAGGGGTAACGTAATAGAACTTGTATGAATTTTAACTTGAAAAATAATTAACACTTGATATTGTCTATTTCCAATAAACCTATAAGCTTAATAAGCCTTTGAATACACAAACAAATGAGAATTGTTACAAATTAATTTACTCGACTGTTTGACAAAAATCTATTTAAATAAATTGCAAACGGTTGATTTTAATTTTCTTGTTTGAGATGTTACTGGAGGGTTTCCTTCGAAAACCAAAGCCAATGTCTGGATTTATGAAGCATGTTCCTAATTTGCTAGAGCCATTTGTGCATAAACACATACATATGGATCTGTTACGAAATTCTAAATAGTTGATGTGATTGTCCACAGGCAAAAATTGGTCGGGGAAAAGAGTTGGAACATGCATTACAACGTCTTAGGGGAAAGAATGCCGATATCGCTGCAGAATTGACTGAGATTAGTGTAATTCAGGAATTCCAAGGTCAATGAGATTAGTCAATGTTGGCATTATAACTTATATATGTTTATATTTTTCGTGGTGTACAGGAGTATACAAAAACTTTTGAACAGCTCTCCAAAACCAGTATTCTCAACTTGTTTGACAGAAGATATGCTCGTCCACTTACTGTAAGGCGTAGATGAAAATAAATAGAAATTTTGGTATGCTACCTTTCAAGGACATTTTTGACCTCCCATGAATACTGAAAATTCCTTTAGATTGGAGTTGGAATAATGTTACTGCTACAATTTGGAGGTACCAACGGAATTTTGTACTATGCGAGTTCAATTTTTCAATCAGCTGGTACGCCATGGGTCATTCGTTATGCTATGTTTTGAAACTCCAGAGTTAAGAAAAGATTACAGAACTGAATTTTTAATGGCTTATTACAGGTTGTTCAACTAGTGTTGGGACAATAGGAATGGCTATTATTCAGGTTCTGAATCCTATGTTTGCTCTGATATATGATTTAGTCCAAGAAGTTTTTAAATTATATTCTTCTTCTGCAGATTCCCTTTACTGTTTTGAATGTATTCGTAGTGGATAAATCTGGCCGACGACCATTGTTGATGGTAAGTTTGTGAAAATTATACTCAAAAGTAAAAGATTTTGTTGATCTATGAAAGCATGCTGCAATTACTTGTAGGTTTCTGCTGCAGGAACATGCTTGGGAAACAGTCTTATTGGATTGGGATTTCTCTTTGAGGTTTGTTCAAGGAGGGAAATAAAAAAGGAACCCATGTTGCCATTTGCTTCTTTTTCTTTGCCATCTATTTGCAAAATAGGCATCATATGCTTGAAGTCATGCTTTGCTTGCTTTGTTTTCTTGTTTATCTCCAAAGTCATGCTTTGCCATGAACAGGGGTTTCATTATTCAAGGGTGCTCAGTGCTGTGTTGGTTTTATGTGGCATACTGGTAATGTTAGCTCTAAAAACATGGTTCACTCTTAAGAATTTACATAATTTTTATTTTTATCTTGTATAGAACCAAATCGTCAAATTCTCACGAGCTTCTAACAAAGAAAATTGCTTGTTTCTGACTATGGAGTCATATATATGTTGATTTAATTCACATGCAATTCTACATCCAGTTATTTGCTGCATCCACTTCAACAGGCATGAATAGTATACCATATATTCTCCTGCCAGAGGTAAAAGTCGATAATTTGTCAAATCTTCCAAACTTTCCATAAGGATTGTGGCTGAATCAAAACGAGAATTGCTACACGCACTGAAAATTTTGATTTCTGTCTCAGATATTCCCTTTAAACATAAGGGGCCCTGCTGGAAGCCTTGTGATTTTTGTCAGCTGGTTCAGTTCTTGGGTTGTTTCCTACAGCTTTGGCTTCCTATTTGACTGGAGCTCACTAGGTGATGCTTTTGTGAGG
Source organism: Arbutus unedo (assembly GCA_014822125.1). Lineage (NCBI taxonomy): Eukaryota > Viridiplantae > Streptophyta > Magnoliopsida > Ericales > Ericaceae > Arbutus > Arbutus unedo. Next base: position 4,748 of record JABCMJ010007928.1, read on the forward strand.
GTGACGTATCATATGTCCCCCAAAACACTCCTCCGATGCATTCACAATTGCACGATGTAGTGGGAGTCTTGAAATACTAAATCTTGAGGCTCATCAAAATGCAAAGGGTGGCCTGTTCTATGCACCAAAATGACGTTGTTTTGGTGCACAAAACACTCCCCGAACATTTCCCCAACTGTCCGAATAGTGTTTTGTGCGCGCCCTGCTTTGCACTATTCACAACAGGGCAAACCCCTAACATTACAAATTACTCTTGTTTTCTAACTCTAACCTTTTTTCAGAAAAGGTGAGTATAGATATTGTAAGCTATAGCAAAGTTTTTCCAATTTAATTTTCAAAATTTAGAGAGATTGGACCTTTAGCAAGAAAAAGGTACAAAGATTGGTCATAGAAATCCTTAATAGTGCTATCTATGACTGATTTCACACACTATTTCATGGATTTTTTAAAAACTCAAAGAAGTACACCCTAATTTTTTAATATCCTGACAGTATCCATAATGTAGGACACGTGGTACCATTCCTTGTGATGGAATGATCGAGGTAATAGGGGCTGTGTGAGTGGGAATGCATGATCCTGTACGCATCTTTGTGTGCCTTTGTTTGTGTTTAGTTACTTGATTTCCATCAATCTTATCAGTTTGTATTCCCTGCTTCAGGAGTATTCTTCATGTTTGCGACAATCTGTGGCTCCACCATACTATTTGTGGCAAAGTTGGTGCCTGAGACGAAGGGTCGATCTCTTGAAGAAATACAAGCATCCATGATCGATCTTCTACAATGACATTTCAATGGAAACTAATATGTAATGTGGTAACATAGGGGATATCGAACTGGGTACCTGTATCACAATCTCTGGTTATGTGATTTAATGAATGAAGATACAATTTTCAATTTAAGGTATTACCTGTATCATTTCTTTTTATTTTTTACTTTCTTCGTTCTCATGGACATCTTTCCTTATTGTGATCATTCAAATACTAGCACCGAAGGCCATTTTCTTTGATGTTTGCTAGACAGTTTTGTTTTAGGGCATTCTTTGTCGATGTTTTTGGGCCAAAATTTATTTAGACTGCAAAATGTCGACATGGGGTGTAAGACGATACTGGCAAAATAAGGTGAGAACCGGGTAAATGCGAGACAAGAACTGCTTTCTTCCATGCCTGATTGGGCTTGAAGATGGAGCAGCGACATCGAGGGATGATGAATAGCAGTGAGAGAAATTTCCGTTGACTATTTATTCAACATATTCGATACTGAAACAATGCTTCGATGTGGTGCTATGGTGATTACAGATTTACAAATATGTGATGTTGCTCCATCAACGCATGTTAAAACTTGGAATTGCTACATATTTTGCATGTTAGATTGATCTAGTTGTGCATTTGGTAGAAGCACAATAGAGTAATTTTGATGCTCGTCATGCATTTTAGACGGCTACATATCCGTGTTCGGGAAGAAAAAGACGGTGTTCTAGTATATGGAACATACGTACGTCAGGCTAGGCAAAGTGCCATCTCCTGCACAAGAACACATAAAATGGCCTAGTCTATGAGCTTGAGTATAAAATTGTTGTTTCCCAGTTAATGGTGACACATGCTTCGCGAGGAGGAGTTGTGATTAAGTACAATCTGGAGGTTTTTGAACATAAGGTGAAGTATGTTGTTTACCTCTCAAATCAAATCTTCAATTTAATTAGTTTAGTTGGGTAGACAGTGAAAACAAAATGAATCCACAGTTATAAATTTTAGGGGAAGACTTGTTAAAAAGTCCTAAGGATACATTTTTCTGCGACCGCATCAATTGTGAATCAAACAAATGCATGTTGGAATTGAGTAAATCTTCCGGAGAAAGGATACCCAATTGTATGCAATTACATTTGCAAATTTGTTCGTAGATCCTTTGATCTCAAAGAAGATGGAGAGAATGTGGTGACTATTTTTTAACGAAGTTTGGCACTACTATCTCAAAATTAATGACATTGAATAAGACTTTATGATAGGTGTCTATCCTCCAACAGTGTTTATAAGTCAGTCGAAGGCACATCCTCGGACCACTAACCTGCATGCAAATGACTACTGAAATAATGTACTAGCCTACCACATAATTAATGTATGTAAACAGAATAAAGAATTAAAAATGCAGAACGTGTCATATACATGGAAAACCTCCAAATGGGTAAAAACTATAGGAAGAAATCAATCACTAAAAAAATCACTATGCGATTACAAAAAATCTAGACTCACAAGTACAACTCCTCACAGTTGTACTAAGGTTGATTTGTCAAATCCATGTTCGTCGCACCATGTGACTGATTGCTTACGCCTTGAATCCACAAATCTTCCAAAAATCAGAGTACGCAAATAATTGAAGTACATGCATTTGATATGAAAGAAATCACTTCATCATCTTTTGAACTCAATCAAAACAATGCTCGGTCGAATCATGGAATGAAAAGGTTGCCAATGCTCTGTATTTTTTTTACTGCTGCCTCTCGAAAACGATCTATATCAATCAGTAAGTTCCTAGAAAACCTAACCTGATTTTATGGAGGGTTCAAACACATCGCTGGAGCGACACAAACGTCGTTGGAGTGACTCTGTCACTAGAGCGAAACCACCGTCGCTTGAGTGACTTGAACTAAATACGTATGAAACTGATTTCTTCCACATCCTAACAGACTCTCTAGAATTTAAAGATTTACAACTCGATAAAGGAATAAAGTTAAAACAAGAGGGTTTGAATCGAAAGTGCCAACCAATAGTGGAGCGAAGCCGATGGAGCTTACAATCTCCCCTTTTGGCACTTTCCGGCAAAAAATAAGAATGCATGCACATGAAACGTTGAGCGGAAACCTGCACAGCAAAGACAGAGCTACAAAGCAACAAAAAAAATAATATGTGTGCATGATAACACTCCCCCTTTGTGGCCAAAAAACCAAAGGGATACCTGCAAGAAAGAGAGCCACGGAGCCAAAACAGACCCAAGTATTGGGAAGAAATGCAAATACCATATATAGAAAGGAAAAGTAAAGCAAGTAACAACCGAATGGGCAAGGGGCCCAAAATAGAGGAAAAACAAAAACGCTAAGTATCAGAGGTTAGAAAATGAACAAAACAAGATAACTAAAACATAACGATAACTTAACGTAGCTAAAAGCAAAAGCAAGTTAGCCAACCAAGAGGGCCACTGATGTGGAGGAGAGTGATAGGGTGAGGGCCCCGGATAACTGGGAAACTGTGGTGCCTAGTAGTTTGAGAAATAAACGCGGTAACTTGATTTAGCAAAGTAACAATTTGGCTAGTGTGGCAGAGGATCGCACCTGTAGAGCGAGAGAATTCATGCTGAGCAACAAGCTGAGAAGCTTGAATTTCATTCATTTGGGTGATAAGGCAACCTTGAGACTGTTGAAATTCACCCATCATTTCAAAAAGATGAGTCCGGTTGGCAGCAATGGAATCCAAAGTCACAAGAGCCGAAGAGGAAGAGGTAGCACCGGTAGCTTGGCAGGTACGACGACAAGTAAGAGGAGGAGGAGGAGCTCCAACGGCCTCGACAAAAGCTTCCTCACCCGCAGCAAAGAGAGAGTTCATATCATCCTCACGAGACTCATGGGCAAATATGTCAGGAGCAGCATGAGCTGAGCTAAGGACTCGGGATTGGGCATTGATGGGACCAATGTGATCACGGGAGTGCATTGTAGGTTTGCCCTCAATCACGAGTACTTGAAGAACATTTAAAAGGAAGTTGGATATAAGGACTCCAAAAGGAAGATAAGCTTTCTTGGGAAACTTGTGAGGATCAAATTTGGCGAGTTGGCGAAATCCAATACAGGTCCAGTCAACAATAGAGTGACGACCAATAAGGTGAAGAGCTAAACCCTGAAGAGCTGGCACATCGGAATTGTGAGATCTTGGTTCACAAGAGCTACAATAAAACAGATTCAGAATCCAAAATTGTGGCAAGATGACCCAATTGGTTGATTTTGTTCTTGTCCCAAGTGCGAGGATACCCAGAAATGGCGTCAGCATTGGAGTTGTGAGTAGAGATAGATGGGACACATTCAGTGTGGGAAGGGACAGGATAGTCAAATTCGGGTAGAGGTTCAAGTCTGACCAGGTGACCAAGAATGCGAGGTGTGATGGCAATTTCTTGACCGCAGACCCAAGTGGTAAGGGTCTCATTTACTAGGTCAACCCGGGAGATATTGTGGTATAATTCCCAAACCATGTTGAGATTGACAAGGCCTTCAAGAGCAGCGAGTTGATTCCAACCCTGATCGTTGATCCAGTGAACAATATTGGCATCTCTAAAGGGGTCCAAGTTCAGGGTACGTTTAATGAGAATAGTCTGATTCTCAAAATATGAATATTTAGTTTTGAACTCTTTCCACGGAAAGGGGTTTATCTCAGGACCTTTGCCCCTAGAGCCTTGGCCTTTACCACGAGCTATGAAATCACCTGTGCAAATCAACATAGAACAGAGCATATACCCAAGAAAAATTAACCACAAGACCAGACGACCATATTAACTCAGGGAAGAATGCAATCGCTACCAAGCATGCAGTGATTGTAGAAAGCATAAAAGTTTAACCACGTAAAGTCCATTGACAGGTGCTCAATGGACACTACACAAACGTAATGAAAACATTAAGGCATAAACAAATAGAGTGCAACGCCCATTGTCAACACATATAGTAGGAGATCAGATTGCGTAGGCGAACAGAAAATCAAACATAGCATACCAAATGGAGAAGAGGGGAGATGGTACATAGTAAGCACAAGAAGAGAGGCGAAACATACTGGAGGGAAATCGAAAGCGAGGGTAAGTGGATCTGAAAGAAAAGAACCGAAATCGCCCAAAATCATCGTTGGAGAGCAAACCTAAGCCTAATACTGATATAAAAAGCCAAAAAGATATATATATATATATCGACTCAGTTCTGGAGTGACGGGGTTCTCGCTGGAAGGTCGCTTGAGCAAAGAAAATTCGTTGGAAGAGGAAAGCAAGGGGCAGAAGTGGTCGCTGGCAAAGTCACAGGCCCAAGGTCAAGCGACGGAAAGCCGCTGGAAGGTTAACAAGTCAGAAAGGGTCACTGGTAGATCACGCGAGGGTCGCTGGAATGACTGAAAAAGAATAGTGTCACTGGAGCGACAGGTAGGTCACTAGAGCAACTGGACAAAAAACCATGTAACATGAAAATAAGTGTTTAACGCATCATCCTTGGAAAAATGAAAATATTCGGAAAGACTAATTAGTACTAGACGAGGCATAGTTCACATATGCAAGAGAGGAAAGTATTAACCTCACATGGAGGGCAACAGACCATATAAAGATGAGGAATTCCAGGAGCCCAAGGTAATGTGAGTGTGTGAATCATGAGAGACATAGGTGGATCGGAAATATGAGACTCATGGATATCAACACATCGCACAACGTACATGCTCCCCCTAAGAACCCTCCTACATGTCTGAAGAGCAAAAAGATAGCCAACAGAGATATTATGTGCAATGTTACCCCACCGTCGTTTGACGTGAACAATGAGCTTGACTTAGGCTTAGTGTCTGTCTACTAAGCAAGTGGTCTGCAGTACCCAAACCAAGCAAGATTATTAATATTACCCCACCGTTGTTTGACGCGAACAATGAGCTTAACTTAGGCTGAGTGTTCGGTTACTAGGCAGATGGTCCATATTGCCTTCACAAGGTCGATTTCCCTTTTGACGCGAACAGTTCTGCTTAAATTAGGCCGAATGTCCGGTTACTCAGAAAATGCCCAAATAAGCAACTAATCTTTTTTTTTTTTTTATAAAGAAGACAGTAACAACTAGCAATGGATGAGAGCCAGAGGTTAAGAAATCTGATCAACACCTAATGTTACGATGATATTGTGCAGAGCAAGGATCATGTAATACTCATTTGTATATGAATTGTGTCCTCCATGCGTTAAGTGCAACAATTCGACTAGGCATACGTGAAATAGGAAATCTAGCGCAAAGTAACCTAATAAGTGAATATTTAAACATTACTGAATGAAAAAGAACGAAAAACACAAAATTATATGTCACAAACTGGCTATAAAATAAAATAAAGTATGATAAGATAAAATAAGTTATTCTACAAAACCAACACCAACTAGTTTGCAAAGATGGTCAAAACGAGCATAGTCTAGAGGTTTAGTGAATAAGTCATCCCGTTGAAGTGTGGTCTATAGGTATTCGAAAGTGATAGAGTCATCTTCGACTAAATCACGAATAAAATAATGTCGAATGTCAATGTGCTTAATACATGAATGCTGAACAGAATTTTTAGAGATATTTATTGCACTAGTGTTATCACAGTACAATGTGATATCATGTTGAGGCATTTCGTAGTCAATAAGCATTTGTCTCATCCAAAGAAGCTTAGTACAAGCACTTCCTACAGCAATATATTCAGCCGTAGAGAGAGAGAGAGAGAGAGAGAGAGAGAGAGAGAGAGTTCTATTTCTTACTAGGCCAAACAACAATATTATTTCCCACATAGAAACAACCAGCAGATGTGCACTTACGATCATCAGCACATCTAGCCCAATCAGCATCGGAGAAGCTTGCTAGATTTGATGTTCTATCTCGAGACATCCATGTACCATACTCTGCAGTGCCACTCACATATTTTAGAATACATTTAACAGTAGATAGATGAGACTCCTTGGGATTAGCCTGATAGCAGACACACGCTCCTACACTAAAGGCAATATCAGGTCGACTAGCCGTAAGATACAATAGGCTTCCTATCATACTCCGAAAAATAGTTTGATCAACATCTACTCCATCTGTGTCTTTTGTAAGTTTTAATGTGCTGCTCATGGGAGTGCGAGAGTATTTTGAGGATTCCATACCGAATTTCTTAATTAAGTTTATGGCATACTTAGTCAGAGTAATGAATATTCCAATGTTACGTTGACGAATATGAAATCCAAGGGGGTATAAGAGTTCTCTCATCATGCTCATTTCAAACTCGTTTTGCATAACATAAGAAAATTCATTAGTTAAGACGTGTGAAGTAAAGCCGAATATGATATTGTCAGCATAAATCTAAGCAACTAGGAGATGTTTATCTGTATGATGAACAAATAGGATTTTTTCAACACTCCCCCTAATGAAATTGTGTTCCAGCAGGTAAGTTGTCAGTCTTTCATACCAGGCACGTGGAGCTTGTTTCCATTCGTAAAGGGCCTTGTTTAAGTGGTACACATGATCTGGTTTATATGGGTCTTCAAAACCTTTAGGTTGGGATATGTAGACTTCTTCTTTGATTATACCATTTAGAAAAACACTTTTAACATCCATCTGATGTAGTTTGAAACCTAGGAAGCATGCTATAGTTAACATAATACGAATGGACTATAGTCTAGCTACATGAGCAAAGGTCTCATCAAAATCTATCCCTTCAACCTGTGTATATCCTTGAGTAACAAGCCGAGCCTTATTCCTAACCACAATTCCTTGTTTGTTAGACTTATTTTGATAGATCCACTTTGTTCTGATTATGTTAGTGTGCTTAGGATGAGGGACTAATTTCCATACATTATTTTGCTTAAATTGGTTAAATTCTTCATGCATAGCATTAACCTAATATTCATCGTTTAAGTCTTCTTTTATATTCTTTGGCTCAAGTAAGGAGACATAACACACATAAGATACCTCATAGCATAGATGCTTTTCATCGCGTAGTTACTTCCAAGTTTTCATCGGTTCAGTTATCTTTCCTAGAACCTGACTTGTTGGATGGTGAAGTTTGACACGTGACGACGGTTCCAACATGTCTTCTTCACTATCTTTTTCAGTCTCCTGATCATTTAGGCAATTTCCTTGATCATCTTGGGTATTTTCTTCATGTGTATTGGACGTCGGATTGTCTTGCATGTGCCCTATATCTTGTTCAAACACTTGGTCAAAAGATTCATTAGTAGTACAATTTGTTTCATCAATATATTTTTCATCGACTACCACATTGATAGATTCCATAACAGTATGAGTTCGCTTGTTATACACGCAGAATGCTCTAATGTCAGTAGCATATCCGAGAAATATTTCCTCATCACTATGAGTGTCAAACTTGCGTTGTTGTTCTCGATCTCGCATAATATAGCATTTGCTATCAAAAGTTTTGAAGTATTTGACATTAGGTTTCCTACCTTTCCATAACTCATAAGGAGTATTTTTAGTGCCAGGACGAAGGTACACATAGTTAATAGTATAGCAAGCAGTAAAGACGGCTTCAACCCAAAATTTTAGAGCCTCATGTTTCACGTGAAGCATAACACGAGCCATTTCTTGAATTACTCTATTTTTTTCTCTCAACAATTCCATTTTGTTGAGGTGTCTTGGGAGCAGAAAATTCATGGCCAATACCAAGTTCATCACAAAAAACAGCGTACTACATATTTTCAAATTCCGTTCCATGATCTGAACAAATGCGAACAATACATCCAATTTTTACTCCTTTTTCATTTTGAAGCTTCTTGACAAGAGATTTAAACATAGATAATGTTTTAGATTTTTCTCAAAGGAAATGCACTCATGTAAAGCGTGTAAAATAATCTACAATAATAAGAATATATCGTTTTCCTCCAATGCTTTCTAATTTGGATGGTCCCATCAGATCCATATGGAGCAATTCTAGAGGTTCTTTGACATATTACTAGTTATCTTTTTGTGTTGCACCCTAGTTTGCTTACCAAGTTGACATGGACCGCATATGTGGTTCTCAATGTTGCCTAATCTAGGTATACCATGGATCAATTCTTGTCCAGTCAAAGTAGAAAATCTTTGTAGTTAATGTGTCCTAGATGTTGATGCAATAGTTCAGTGTCAGACAACACACTAGCTTGATATAAAACTTTGTTGTTGGGAATAATACCATAATAGTTGTCGGAGGTATGCGTACCATGCATGATTTCTTTTTCTTGATCGTCACAAACATAGCAGTCAATTCTAGAAAAATGAACTTCATGGTTAGAGTCACACATCTGATTTATGCTGATAAGGTTTTCCTTGAGACCATCCACATATAGAACATTCTCTAAGTGCGACAAGCCGGGAGTGCTAACAATTTCACGTTCTACAACGCAAGATGTGTTACCATCTCCAAAAGTGATGACCCCTCCATCATATTTTTCTAACTTCTCGAAGATAGACTTATCATCGGACATATGTCAAGAACATCTACTATCAAGGTACCACATATAACTATTTTTAGTTTTAAAAGCTATGTGAGCAACTTGGCGGTACAAATCATTTTTCTCAATCCATATGAACTGGGTTTTAATGTGTTGAGAGTTGACAAGACGTGTCAAGAGATTTGGCACATTATTCCATTTATTGTTGGGTTTTTCTAGATAAGGTTTTCTAGCATTATTAAATGAAATGGTAATGAAATTTTTATGATATGAAAAATCACGAGGAAAGTCGTATAGTTGAAAGCAGTTAGGACGAATATGACCTAATACATTGTAGTGATAACACACAGTGATGAACTTACTAGTACTGACTGGTTACCTTTACCTTTGAATTTCACTGCACTTTGGCCATTCATGATGTGTGTGTTCATATGATTCATTTGTTTTGTCATTTTTCCTAACTTCGTCACGAAAGGTTTAGCCGATAAGCTTGCAACAAATCAGAGACCGGTCCTATTGTTTGTTGGTCTTTGCACATCTTAAATATCATCCAAGTTCTTTGAACCTGCATTCAATCTCCCAAAAACATTGTTAGCTTTGGCAAGATCTGCTGTTATGATTTCTAATTCCTCCTTAGATTTTTTATGTAAATTGGTTAATTGTTCACTTTCAGCACACAGCTTAATAACTTATAATTTAAGACTATTCCTTTATGTGGTGATTTTCTCTAGCACAATTTCTTTTTCTTCAACTTGTTTCGACAAGATTATGTATTTTTCTTCACACTTCTTCATTTATCAATGATTTTAAGGTTGGTCTTATTAATTTTAGTACTTTCTTTGTAGATCAAGTTGTAAGCTTCTAGAAGTTCTTTATAATTATTTGTCTCGTTTTCCTCTTCGCTCCAAACTTTCTTCTTTAGAATATTCTTTATCATTAGGTTCAGAAGTATGTGACGTTGTGAATGCAATAAAATTTGTATTGTTTTCTGTACTATCTTCCTGTTTGTCAGTGTCACTCTCATCATCCTGTGTAATATTAGCCTTAAAAGTAGTTTTCTTTTTTAGGTTATTTGCATACTCATGTGCAAGATGACTATATCCAAAGCATTCATAGCATTTTGGTCTAGAAGGAGGATCTTTTATGATTTTCTTAGTTTTAGTTCCGGTAGTATTTTCTTTAGTTTTATTAAACGACCGACTATTATTAACATCATTAGAATTTTTCTTCTTAAAGAATTTCTTAAAGGTTTTAGTAAATAATGTCATGGCTTCAACGTCATATTTCCCTTCATTGTTGGACTCATTAGACATGTTTTGAGAGCTGGTGAAGGCTATAGGTTTAGCCGTAACTTTAGGCTTAGATTTATGAGGGGTTAGAAGAAGCATATTTGCCTCATAGGTTTGAACAATGCCAACCACTTATTCTTTCTTTAAGTTTATGTTTACCTTCAAACATGGTGACTTTTGTGTTAAAGCGTTTAGGAAGTGATTTAAGAATTTTCTAAAAAACACGGAAGGGAGGGATAGGATCACCTAGAGTTGCACAGTTATTCACAATAGATATGAGTTTTGAGTAAAATTGAGTGAAAGTTTCTTCCTCTTGCATGCAAATAATTTCGAATTCAGTAGTTAACCTCTAAAGTTTAGATTCTTTAACAACGTTAGTTCCCTCGTGACGTGTGATGAGGATATCCCAAGCCTCTTTAGCTATTTTGCAGTTAGCAATTTTCCTATGTTTTGTCATATCCACCACACTAATTGCACCGAGGGTAGGAGGGAGTTGAATTAAAAAATCGAATCCTGTGCTCAGCGCAGAAATTTATGAACAAGTCACCTATGAACTGCGTGTCATTGTCGAAGATGAAAGCATAGGAAACTCCAAACCTTGAAACAATATTGCCCCAGGCAAACCGTTTGACGTCATCATCCTCAATTGTGACTAGCTGCTTGGCCTCAACCCATTTTGTGAAATAGTCAGTAGTCGTAATGAGAAATTTGAAGCCACCAAGTGCCACTGGAAATTTCCCTACAATATCTAGCCCCCACTGTGCGATGGGCCAAGGACTGGATAGGGGGTTGAGTTGCTCGGCAAGCTGGTGGAGGAGTGGAGAGAATCGCTAGCATTGGTCACATTCCTTAACGAGTTTGTTAGCCTCCTTCTTCATGTTTAGTCACCAATAACCCTAGGTCAGGGCTCAGTGTACTAAGGATCTTCCTCCTGAATGATACTCGCAACTGCCCGAGTGTAGCTCATGTAGTACGGCGCCCGTCTATTCTAGGTGTACGTAAAGAAAGTAAGGTGCCGAATAAACCCTTTGGTAGAGTTTGGGTCCCGAATCGAACCAAAATTGGGCTGCTTTATTAATCACCTTATGCGCCTCCTTTCGGACTTCGGGTAGAACGTCATCTTTGAGATATGCAATGATTGGATCCATCTAGTTGGGACTTTGTGAGATGTAGTTGACCTCATCACTTGATGCGGGGTCTTCGATGTTGGGCGTTGGAAGGGTATTAACCAAGACCGTCCTATGCCCCCCAATATCTATGGCCGATGCTAAGCCTGCCAATGCATTGGCATGGGCATTGTGTTCCCAAGGAACTTGGTCAAGATGAAAGTGCCAGAATCATGAGGTGAGTTGGTGAATGGCTTCGACATAGCGGGACATCCGGTTGTCCCAAGCTTCATATTCCCCAGATAGTTGAATTACGACAAATTGAGAGTCGCTGAAGGCTTCGATTCGCTCAGCTCCTAGATCTAATTCGAAATGGAGGTCAGCAAGGAGTGCTTCATATTCAGCCTCATTATTGGAGGCAACGAAGTAGAACCTGATGGCTTGCTCGTGGAGAATTTCCTCATGTGAAAGTGACCGGCCGGCAGAAGTGCGTCGTTAGGGCGC
>JABCMJ010007929.1:0-23760 GCA_014822125.1 Arbutus unedo
CTATTTCCTTGTTTAAAATTTGAGGGTGTGACAATTCGGCCTTAGCGGTGGAAAGTGAGATGGAATTCTACTTTTTGCTCATCCACGAGACTAGGCAGTGACCTCAATACCCTTTTTGATCAACACTCTTACCAAAGTCATCTTTGTCTAGTCTAACTGCTTGGCCCATAGGCATCTTCTTTTCTTTGCAATCTGTCATACCATATCGCTTGAGGAGTTCTTTCGTGTATTTACTTTGATTGATAAAAATTCTAGCCGCGATTTGTTTGATTTGAAGTCCTAAGAAGAATTTAAGTTCTCCAATCATACTCATCTCAAATTCATCCTGCATCATCTTAGCAAAATTCTTACAGAGTGCATCAACATGGCCACATGAGAAACCATTTTGTATGAGATATCTGCTCAATCTCTCATACCAAGCTCTAGGAGCTTGTTTGAGACCATACAAGGCTTTAGATAGTTTAAACAAATGATTGGGATAATCAGCGTCAATGAAACAAGGTGGTTGTTTTACATATACTTCTTCATTCACATATTCATTTAAGAAGGCACTTTTAACATCCACTTGATAACGAAAAAACTTTTGGTAGCAAGCATACGCTAGTAGCATTCTGATGGACTCTAAATGAGCCACTGGTGCAAAGGTTTCTTTGTAGTTTATTCCTTCTTCTTAATTATACCCTTGTGCTACTAACCTAGCTTTATTTCTAGTAGTGACTCCCTTATCATCAAACTTATTCTTAAAAACCCATTCCATTCTGATGATAGGATGGTCGCTCAAATTGATTTAATTCTTCTTGCATGGCAAGCATCCATGATTCATCTTGCTCAGCTTGTTCAAAAGTTTTGGTCTCAACTTGTGACACGAAGGCAAGATTTGAACAAACGTTTAAGGTCTCCTATGATCTAGTCACTAGGATGGTCTATCAAGATTTTTGGCTATTTTTCTTCTTCTTCTATTACATCATGTGAGATTAGAGGAAACATGTCATCATCATCATTATCATGCAGGTTATGCGCAATGGGAGTGGTGTTGTCAATTTCATCGAATGTAACATTCACAGATTCCTCTACCACTAATGTTTGTTTGTTAAAAACCCTGTATGCATGACTAGAAGTGGAGTCCAATTTACCTATATCATTATTGGTATTTAAGATATAGCATTTACATCCAAAAGCTTTGAAGTATGACACATTAAGTTTCTTACAATACCATAACTCATAGGCAGTTTTATGAATAATAGCTCGAAGAAAAATGCGATTGCCGATGTAGCAAGCCATGTTAACTGCTTCAGCCCAGAAATAGTTCAGAAGTTTATTTTCCTTGAGCATTGTTCTTGCCATTTCTTGTAGAGATCTATTTTTCCTTTCGGCAACTCCATTTTGTTGCGAAGTTTTAGGAGCTGAGAATTGATGGTGTATTCCATGCTTATCATAGTATTTTTCAAATTCTGAGTAATCTAATCCCTTTTTGTGATCGCTCCATATCTTTTGAATAACATATCCTTGTTCCCTTTGGACCTTGGTCACCATCTTAACAAACATGTTAAATGCTTCATTTTTGTGATTGATGAAGCCAACCCACGTGTATCTTGAGAAGTCATCAACCACAGTAAGAAAATATTTCTTGCCCCTAATGCTAGTGGTCCTCATAGGTCCAACTAAGTCCATGTGCACTAGTTCAAGGGATTTTGTGGTAAAGACTACATTAATGGATTTAAAAGATCTTTTAATTTGCTTTCCTAGTTGACATGACTCACATACCTTGTCTTTTGAAAAATTTAGTTTAAGGATGCCTTTCACTAGGCCTTTTTGAGAAATCAGTTTCAAGAGTTTCATGTTTGCATGCCCTAGTTTCCTATGCCATAGCCAACTCTCATTTTCAAAACTAGCAAGGCATTCAACATTTTCTCTAGAGATGTCATTCATGTTAACAACATAAGTATTATTCGTCCTCTTTCCGGTAAAGATGATTTCATTGGTGTTTTTATCTTGAGCTGAGCAACAATTAGTATAAAAAACTACTTGATTTCCCTTATCACATAGTTGGATTATGCTAAGAAGGTTGTGTTTTAATCCATCTACAAGATAAACATCTTTAATGCATGAAGAGTTAGGGTTTTCAATGATACCTTTTCCAATAGTTTCACCTTTATTGTTATCACCAAAGGTTACCGTTCCACTCTTGTGTTGGCTAAGAAGTGAGAATCTTTCCTTTTCTCCTATCATGTGTCGAGAGCACCCACTATCTAGGTACCACATCGAATCTTGAGTGTTGGCTCTTAGCCCCATGATTCCTGTAAATAGACATTTTACCTTTGGTACCCATTTCTATTTGGGTCCGGATTTGTTAGTTTTTTTTCTTTGGACAATTTGTCTATATTTTTTTTTTCTTGGACAATTTGTTTGTATGTGACCTATATTAGTAGTAGCATCTAGCATTTGAATAGGTTTTTCCATGAGTAAACCAGTCCAATAGTTTGTTTTTATTTAAAGTACTCTAGCTGGAGGATGCGACAAATCCAATTCCTGACCGATTTTGAAAATGCATTTGCTTATCAATGATTGTGTTAAGGTTTTTAGATCCTTCAACAAAGTTTTTCAATTGATCTTCTTTTTTATTTAGAGATGTCTCAAGAAAGATAATTCTTTTTTCCAATGTAACTACTTCTTTTTCAAAGCATGCAACTCTCTTTTTGAGGTTAATATTTTTTAAGACAAAGTTTTTTGATTCTATGTAGAGATCATCATAAACATCTTGTATATTAATTTTTTCAGAGTTATAGCCATCATCCGATTCATCTAAATCATCAATGTCATTCATATAATTAATTGAAGCAATAAAGCCGAATTCACTTACCTCGGAGTTGGAGATGTCCGACTCATTGTTGTCCTATGTTGCAAGAGCTTTCTTTCCCTTTTGTTTCATTCGGAAATTTGTTGCAATGTGTCCAACCTTACCGCAATTGAAACACTTCCTATCTTCCTCTTTGTTGGTGTAGCATGATTCTCCCTTTCTGCCTTCTCTACCTATTCTTACTAATCTTTGAAATTTGTTGGTAAGAATAGCCATTTCTTCATCTTCAGGGTTAAGAATCACAAGGTAAGTTATCCGAATGAGATAACTAATTCATCCAGTTGGAGAAGTGAAGGTTCATCCGGATGGAATGACATGCCAAAGGTAAATCTAGGTAGTAATAAACAAGATCAAGTTCTAAGTATGAGGATCAAGGTTCAAATCTATTATGAAATTTTTGGCTCCTCACATCACCACCTGTAAAATATTAGTTTGCAAAAAAATATAAGTCGGACCTCAAGTAGAAAAATTATATTGAAACATTGACATATTGATTAAATCATGCTTGCATCAACAATATAATATGTATAAACGACATGATAAATAACCGACTAAATAACCACAATGCTATCATGCTCGACATGCAACTCATGCAAAATTTTGACGATCTTGCATCGCGAGCTGCCCAAGTCGGGGACCCTATCATAGAGTTCACAGGCCGCCCAACCGTCGAGACACCTTTTTACCTGGTTATTTCATGGTCTTTCACTGAAAGAATCACAAGGACTCTAAGTAGAGTTCAGGAGCTACCAGACTTACGAGCTATCCCCACCCAGTATCAGACATCTATGCATTCTTGTATGAACCACAATATATAATTCCAGACTCAAACATTAACCCCACATGGATCGCAAGGCAAGAAACAAGCCGACAATCAATAATATACATTTTATATTTTTCAATAGGTCGCTGGAGCAGCCAGGAGCTCACTTGAGCAGCCAAAACTAGTCCACTGTCCAACATAGATTGTTGAAAATTTAAGGAGGTCACTTGAGTGGCCTATAGTTCACTCGAGCGATCTAGGTAAATTTTAGAATTTGTTTCTTTAAACAGACCTCAATTTTTACGTTCGTTTTTGTAACCTAACTGTCCAAATCTGCTCGAAAATATCACAGGACATACATGACTCGATCGCAAGCCAAAAACAACATATGTACCATCGAATTAAACATGATCTATGCAATATATCAATGTAAAACCAACATAAAATTCTACCTTATTCAATAAAAATGCAAAGAATAATGTAGTGCTGGAAAGACACATGAACTCTCCACATACTCGACTATTTTTGGGCTCTATGCAAAGCTCTCGACACTCTCTACGACTTTTTAGTTGATCTCGTAGCACGAGTCCTCTATTTGGGCACTCGTTCGTCTTTCTTAAAAAAAAACTAGGGCTGAGGGAGTTTAGAAAAATCTGTCGAACTTTTATAAAAAACTAAATTAAGATTTCTAAATCTCTTTTATAGTAAATTTTTGGTTAATTACATTAACCCCCTGTACTATTAAAACCCTCACATCGAGCCCGAAACTCCATCTTATTATGAATGAACTATAATAAGACATCAAACTCAAAACCATGAAGTTCTAAAATAATTCAAAAATGACAAATAATAAATAATCGAACCTCAAGTCCTCACAACCTCTATCGAACCTCGGGTCCTCACAACCTTCCACCTTAGGAAATTTCATCCTCAAAATTGCTATATCAAGGGTTGAACAAGTTTGGGTACTGGGAACGAAGCTCGAACTCCTGTTCCCATGTAGCTTCATCGACATCGTGGTGATGACACAACACTTTGGCCAATAAGATAGTTATTTTGGGCAAAACCTGCTCCCAGGTGTCTAAAATCCTCACCGGTTTCTCCTCGTAAGTTATATCATCATCAACTTCCAATCAGCTCAATCCAACACATGTGACGCATCGGGTTTATACTTATGCAACATAGATACATCAAATACGTCATGAACCCTTGATAGTTTTGGTGGCAAGGCAAGTTGATACGCCACCTCCTCTTTTGAGAATTTCAAACTGTCCCACATACCTCAATGATAGCTTTCTACTACGATCAAACCGCATCAACCCCTTCTTTGGTGTGACTTTCAAGAAGACATAATTGCCCACCTTAGAAAACAATGGTCGCCTTCTACAGTCAGCATAACTTTTTTGACAGCTCTGAGCAGCGAACAATCGCTACCATATTTGAACAACTTTATCTGTAGTTTTCCAAACCAAGTCGGGCCCTAACACTGTACCTTTTCCTACCTCAGCCCAACATATCAATGATTTGCACGGCCTGCTATAAAGTGCCTCATGAGATGCCATCCCTATGCTAGTCTGGAAACTATTATTGTAGGCAAACTTCGCTAATGCCAAATGATCCTCTCATGTGCCTCAAAAATCCAGGATACAAGCCCTCAACATATCCTCGAGAATCTGAATGGTACATTCAGATTGCGCGTTCGTCTGTGGGTGAAACGCAGTACTTATGTGTAAATTTGTCACAGCACCTCCTTAAGACTAGACAAAAATAGCAAAGTGAATCTGGAATCCCGATGCGATATGATAGATACTGGCATTCCATGTAATCGAACAATCCTACCTTATTCTAGAAAAACGCAAAAACGTTGTAATGCTCGAAAAACATTCGAACTCCACGCATAATCGACTGATATTGGGCTCTATATGAAGCTCTCGACACCCTTTATAACTTCCTAGTTGAACTCCTCGTGTGATTCCTCCGTCTACAAACTCGTTCGTCTTTCTCAAGTGAAACTAGGGTTTTGTAGTTTTCGAAAAATCTGTCTAACATTTAATAAAACTGATTTTAGGATTTCTAAATCCATTTTATACTTGTAATTAGGTTAATTACACTAACCTCTTGAACTACTAAAAAATTCACGTCGAGCACAACACTCTACATCATTGCAGTCGGACATCAATTAAACAATAAACTTAAAGCCACAACGCTCTACAATAAACCAAAAACATACAATAATAAATATCGAACCTTGAGTCCTCACAACCTCCCCTCGTAGGAAATTTTATCCCCGGAATTTGCTCTTCAAGCTAAGAATGACTCTCAATGTACATCTTTACAGTCTCCAACAAACGAAAATACCATCTACCCTCCATACCTCAAAATACCAACTTTATCATCTCACACCACAAGGTCAAAAGGTTAGGCTACGGTCATCCATCCCAACCGCACGCGACCTATAAAACTTCAAAGGGTCACCTCACTATCAATATGTTTGACTACCCATCTGGCACAATCTAACAACTCTAATCCTAGACCTCAAACAAATACAAACTAATATCTCAAAAGAATAAAACACAACTATTATCCCAAAAGAATACAACACAACTATATCAAGATGTTAATACATATGCAATACCACGAAATATACCTCGGTCTCCTAACATCTCCGGTATAACAAACAAGTTCAATCTCGCTTCTTCCCAAATGACATCTTCCACCCTATGGCGACCTCACAAAACATAGGCCAATGGAATCGTCTTCCCACGCAAAACTTATTCCCAATATCCAAAATCCTCAATGGTCATTCCTCACATGAATATCATCTTCCCTACCCATTCTCATACCTCTCCACCAATATTGATGTCTCTGATCTTGACACATCTTTGTACCACCCAATTACACAATTAGACAAGAATAGTAAAACTCACAGAGTACATCCTCGCAACATGTCTCCAAATAAGGACTCTACCCAGAAATCTCAAAACATAATTAGTCTAGAGAACCCATCCATAAACACATTGCAGTTTACCAAGTAGTTCACATCTTATTAACGTATCACCAAAATTGGTACCAAGCTCAATCTCTTCGTAACTCTTAGAATAAAAGCACACATGTTTCATTTCATTCGAACTTGATTTCCTTTCAAGTAAGATTACCACTGGTGCAATCATCCATACAAAATCTCCAACAAAGCATCGTTAACAGCTTGCCAAACTCAAATAATTACAAATCTCAAACGCACTCTTGGGTAACTCCTATATCAACTCAACATCAATCTATAACGAATTCACTACAACTCCATCTGTTGGCACCACATGTCCAAAAACTTGACCTCCAAGAATCAGAAGTCGCACTTAGAATATTTGGCATATGGATTATTATCTCGCAGGATCTACAAGCCTCGTCTAATAATCCTCTAAAACTGCACCTTTACTTCCTTCAATTTCTGTTGCAACAAGCTAATAAGGTTGTCCCAAGGACAAAAGGAATCACTGGCACAAGATCGATCACAACTCCACCTCTCACTGACGAGGTCCCTTATATCCTCCAACAATACGTCTGGAAAATCACATAATATAAGTGATAAAACATCCTAACTCCCACCGCTCCCATCTTCCAAAACACGACAAAAGATAACTAACATCTTCACCATCCCACAACTTGTAAACAATAGTATTGACACCACCATTGCCACCGTAGAATTGAAAACAATGACCACCCAGAGTACAAACAGTCACTCTATCACCGACAAGTGCCTCCACAAACACAACATAATGTACAACTCAACCTCTAAGCCCTAAACAGATGCAAAACTAGATGTTGTAAAGCCTCAGCCATCGCTCTTACTAGGTCATCCACATATACTGGTTTGGGTGCTCCTTCTACTACACCATTCATATCTCTACTCCCGCCTCTACGACAATCTCAACCTGGTGACATACTCCTACGGCACAAGAAGACATCGACATCTATCAACAACAATAGTATCAGACACTAGGTAAACATATAAGCACAAAATTACGTAAGCACGTATCGAGAAGTACCTCACAAACATCCACCCGAATTTCCAATTAACTTTTTTGGACCTCCAACCAGAAGACACAGTGATCAGGCGTCCCTTCTAATCAGATTTCATGAGCAATCACATTAATGTTCGAAGAAAAGGTATGACACCATCGGGATACAACTCCATATAACCATCCTAGGACCCTACCCCACGAACTCTGGGTATTCGAATCATGCTCTAATACCAATTTGTCACACCCCGCACTTCGAGGGTATGAATAGAGCAATGAAACAGTACAACAACATAATATAAAGTCAACATAATGACAACTCCAATCGATAAATAAAACTCCAAAGTTCACTAGTCAACTATCACAATGGCCAAATAAACTATCACTCCAAAACATTACAAGAAATCAAATAACGGGCCCACAATGCACAAATAACTAAACCAAAGTCTGAAAACATCTAAAACATAATAGTACCGCTGAAAACATAATCCTAACTATCATGCTCCATCTATCTTCGAAAGTCGAGGCCTAAGTCCTTGGATCCAAATAATTACCTATAAATGGTTAGTTTACAGAAAATATAAGCCAGAGCACATGTATGAAGTCATATTGAACCATCAACATATTGATTAAAACATGCTTGTATCATTAACATAACATAAGCAATAGAAATAAATAACTGAACAAAACTGTCAACAACATGCTCGACATGCGATACATGCAATTTAACGGTCTCTCACGGCAGGCCTACCCATGGACAACGAGCACCCTACATAATTTGATGGTCTTTCACTATGGGTCTACCCAAGGATAATGGGCACCCAACATAAATTTGACAGTCTTTCACCACAAGTCTACCCAAATAATTGGGCATCCTGTATCGAGTTCATGGGCAACCTTCGACCGTTGGGACATCCCCAAGCCAGTAACATTTCAAATGGACTTTTACTGTCGGAATCACAAAGACACCGATCTAATATTCTTACCATCGAAATGCATGATCAAATGAACCATCAACACACAATTCCAAACCCGAAGAGTAAGCACAAATGGGCCGAAAAAAGAAATTGGCTAACTTTTAATATAAACCATTTTCTGATTTTAGGGAGGTCGCTTGAATATCCAAAACTTTATAGTTAGGTTTAATCATAAAAATTCTAAAACGTTATAATCTAAATAGAAGTATTGAGCCCAATGTCGATAAAAATTACTCTCTATAAGCTTTTCGATGATAGGTGATAGTCAAAAATGGAGTTTGGACGACACCGTCATGTCGGTTCAAAATTGGATACCACATTTTGAAACACCAAAACTGCTTTGTCAAATTCAATCAAAAAAACTAATTTTTCTTGGTTAAAAATAAGACACAAAATATACATTTTTTAAATCTCTATGTGTCTAGTTTCAAACAAAATAGACGGTGCACAATTTTGATACGTGTGCTAAAAGTTATGATCGTTTTCCCAAAGCGTGTCAGTACAGCTTGCACATGTGTGAATCTGCAAGCAGCTAAGTCACAGATTTTTATAGAAATTTGTACTTTGAATTAGAGTTTAAAATTGTAGCCAAATATAGAAGACACATAAACCAACTCTTAGTAAAATGCATAAATTTTTAGAGTTTTAGAAGAACCCCAACAAAATTTTCTAAAATCAGATTATCATTGTTCTTTTTTTTTTTCAAATTTGTTCTTTGCAATTGAAACGCGGACAATCCTCGTTTCTTTGTCTGAATGGTCCAAAACTCATCCACACACAAACCCCACACCTATACTCGTGATATAAACAAGATCTAAGCAACATCTCAATGGAAATTAACATGAAATCCTATCTTATTCTAGAAATACACAGAAAATGTTATAATGCTCAAAAGACCCTTGAACTCTCTATGTACTTGACTGATCTTGGGCTCTATGCGAAGCTCTCGGCGCCCTCTACAACTTCCTAGTTGCACTCCTCGTGTGATTCCTCTATCTACAAGTCCGTTTGTGCTCCTCAAGTGAAGCTAAAATTTTGTAGGTTTAGAAAAATCTGTCCAACATTTAATAAAACTGATTTTAGGGTTTCTAAATCTATTTTGTACTCATAATTAGGTTAATTAAATTAATTTCTTGAAATACTAAAAATCTCATGTCGAGCCCAACATGCTAGATTATTGCAATCAGACCACAATTAACCAATAAACTTAAATCCACGAAGCTCTACAATAAACAATAAATAATAAATAATAAATATCGAACCTCGGGTCCTCATATTCCACTTAAGTCTCCCTCTCTCTCTCTCTCTCTCTCTCTCTCTCTCAGAGCAAAGTCTCCAGTTGCTCCACTTCTATTCTTGTACTCTGGGCAACTTTACGTAGCTTCTAGGAGCAATTTTAGTTTGTAGTTCCTGGACAAGGGTAGTAATTTAACGATGTCATTTTTGGCAATAACTAAAGACACTATCAAGTAGAAAAAGCAACATTACACACACAGATGCATTTGCATTCTACACTATCATATGGAACTCTTACATCTTCATTTGTGTTTAAATGATTCACTTCTAGTTTGTTGATCAGACATTCCAATAGTCTAATAGAATACCGTAGCTCTACCCTCCTACCATTTTCGTTTGCAAAAACATGCCAAATTTTACCTCATATTCTACATGATTGCAAATAGGGTCTAAAAGCATACTTTGATTACACAACCACATGATTCTTTTTGTTCGTCGCTACCTAGATGGTTATCGTCCACGTGTGTTTAGCGACAAAGAAAGGGGGAAGGAGGGAAAAATGCATCATACCTAGTGACCTTGAGCGGTGGATGAGAGTTGGATGCTTGGTTATTCGTAGACGCCTCTTATTGTCGTGCTACTAGACAGAATCATCCGCCATGGATACCGATTGATTTTGCAGAATAAGAGAGAGAGGAGGGGGGATGAAATCGCAGAGAGAACGGCGATGGAGAGAATGTGAGAGAGATGATTGTTGTTCGAACTTCGAAGAGAAGAGGTTTAACCAAGGGGAAAAAAATTAACTAGAAGATCAAAATGACATCGTTTCGAGCATGTGCAATTTTATGAAACATTGGAAATTTCCACGCATTTTCTTCAAAACGACTTCATTTTCAACAACTCAAATGGTGCCATTTTAGTAATTCTTCAAGCTCGCATTTCCAAAACACGACTTCAACAGAAAACAATGTTGTCTTGGAAAAGTAAGCCAAGGCGTGTTATGAAAACCCAGCTTCACGAGAACGACGAAGTTTTAAGACATCTAGAAAGGCGTGGTTTCAAAGCACGCCTTTAGCCAAAACGACGGCATTTTAGAATATTTTGCATAGGCGAGTCATGAAACCCCAACTTTATGAAAACGACGGCGTTTTGAAACATCTGCAAAGGCGTGGATTCATAACACGCGTTCAACCAAAATGATGGGGCCTCGGAAAAGTATACAAAGGCGTGTTATGAAAACACGACTTTCAGAAAACGAGGGTGTTTTGATACATCCCGCAAAGGTGTGTTTTCATAACACGACTACTTGGAAAACCAAACCGTTTCCTTATACTTGCAAAAAAATGTTTTAAAAACACGACTACAATGATTGATTTTCTAATTTTTTTACTCAAACACCATTCCAAAAATTTTAATGGCGCATCTTTGAATTTTTTAAAAATGACTTCTATTAAAAAATAATCATTTCCCAAAAATATTTTTCTTCTTACAACTGACAAAGTATATTATCTGCTTAATCTCAAATTTAGTCCATTGAGAAGGAGCAATATGCCACAACTAAGATGTTTCCAAACCGGCTCCTCCTACGAAATCTAACTCAGGTTAGAACAAATTTAAACCCAATGGCCCCCCATCAGTGGTGGACCATTGCATAGCAATAGGCCTCTCAAAAAAATCATCTTCATTAATCCAGTCGAGGACTTGACCTGCTACCACCATATCCTAACTAGCATGCCGACGCTAGCATCGACAACCCAATTTGCTTTAGTATAAAAAATAATCAGGTGTTCTTTGGGTTACATCAGGTTCACCTCTCCTCGGAGCTGTCTCAAACTGCAACCCACAAAATCACGAATAACATCAAACTTCGTTTCCACTCCATTATTAGCCATTTATTCATCCTTCATATCATGATTAACTTTGGAAATCAACTCCGCGAAAAATCAGCTCCAATCTTTTGCTTGGCTAATATCGCCTAGAGTCCACGTTAACAATGCACAAATTACTATCCTTTCACTTGTAAAGGTTTATACCGACACCTCCAGCTTTGACAGATAGCTGCAAAATGACAATCCTAGAGACAAATTAAATATGACATTCACAAGACTTGTAGAAACAAAATAGTGTATCAACTTCCAGTACGTGGGAATGAGAGCAAAAAACATTCGATAAAAAACAACTTAAACTGCATTACCACGACTACCTTTACAGAATTGTTCTATAGAAAATCTGTCACCAAAGCTTGCCTAGATGCTTGATGGGTATGAGAACTGATGACCAGACTCACAACTATGATATGTGGTTTGCTCAGATTATAGTGTATGGTCTGCTCGGACAAAGGGCTTCCACAGTCCGATAAGATATTCGGAAATATTCTAACAAGTCAGATTCCACGCATGGATCGGTTTGGTCTAGTTAGTCACGTGCATCCCCAGCTGTCTCCTAGCTGCGGTCCTATTATCATGGGACAGGGATCAATCTCTAATGATAGTTAATGGATAAGGATTAGCAGATCCACTCTAATGCTTTTCCTCCTGTAGAGGAACTACTTCCTGGTTATGCTTCATGATGTTAGCAAGGGAATCTATAAGCCTATATAATCTAATCCAACCCTATGGTGCAAAGTACAAAAATTATGCTATTCTACGTGTCGAGTTCCCCTTTACCATTTTCTCCATCCTAAATTCTAACTTAGGCATCGGAGGGGTATTGATAAGACACCATATCGGTGTCAAGTTTGTTGCAGGTTTGAGCGAGTTGTGGAAGCCACAACCTGTTGTATCAGTTGGCGTCGTTTGTGGGAATGATGTTCCTATCCTTCTTTTTCTTTACTAAGTTGAACGGCTTATGGTTTGCACTTGCTCCATGGCCTCAAATGCTAGCAACCAACTTCAAGGTCTGGGTCAAGAGAATAATTAGGCTCCTTATATCCCCCTTGGCCCAACCACACAAGAAGATTATTGAGCACTCCGTTAGTAGGTTCTTACCCTAACCTAGGTATGCAATGTATTACTGAACAAAACCAAGTATTGTTTCAGCGTTACCATCCTTTGCCTCCCAGAGGAGGCCATGCTCCTTGCGTCAAAGATATTCCCCTGCATGGTGATCCTCACCGAGAGGATGACCTTGTGGTAGGCCAAGGTGAAGCAGATAGTCATGCTGGTAGTCATCGCAATGGTCCTCTGGCTGATCAACAACTCCTAAAGGGACCCATGACAACACAGATGAGACAAATGTAGGCCCAGTTGGATGGGCTTACTAGGCAAGTGAAGGTCAAGGCCCCAACTTCTGTGGAGGAGCTTGTTCATACTATAGATTCACCTTTCACTACTGATGTGATGGCGGTCCCCCTCCCACCAAAGTTCAAACTTCCTCAAATTGACACCTTTGATGGGACTAGGGATCCCCTTGATCATTTGGAAACCTACAAGTCCCTAATGCATTTACAGGCTATGCTAGACGCCATCATGTGCATGGCTTTTCCGATCACTCTCTGCAGGCTGCTCGGATCTAGTTCAATAAGCTATCTCATGGCACTGTCAATACCTTCAGAGAGCTCATTCAAATTTTTGTTAGTTACATTTACTACGGGTTAGCAGTACAGGAGACTATCCACCTACCTCTTCAATGTGAAACAAACCACAAGTGAGAGCCTTCAAGAGTTTACTTCTAGATTCAATAGGGAATCTATGCAGGTGGATAATGCAGACGATTAGGTATAGCAACCTACATGTTAAGACTCAGACTTGGATAGTTTTTGTTTTTCCTATCCGCTGAACTCATGCTGAGAGCACAAAAATAGATGAATGTGAAGGATACGTTGGCAGCTCATCAAGAGAGAGATGCATAACCTGCTGGTCAGCAAGGAGGATTCCAGCAAAGAAAGAACAGAAAATGGTGTGATGTTGCTCAATACCGACTTAAAGAGGCGTTTAGGGGTAAGAGAGCAGATTGGAGAGAATCTCAAAAAACAAGAAGGCTTGAGAGGAGATTCCAGGAATATACTCTTTTGGCAGCTTCTGTTGATCAAGTATTGTAGGAAATCAACAATTATCCTAAACTCAAGTGGCCAGGCAAGATGAAGACCCCCTCAGGTAGACGTTCCTGGAATAAATATTGCAGATTTCATCATGATCATGGCCGTAATATAGATGACTGTATTGAGCTCAACTAATAGATTGAAGGCTTGATGAGGCATGTGAGACTTCAACGATTTATGCAGAGAGAAGACAACTCGCCCAGGAGACAGGTAGAGAGCAGAGGATCCGAAGGAGATCGAGACCGAACACGTCCTCCTCTTCCTACTCATCCCCATCCAATAGCAGAGGTCCAAATGATATTCGGAGGGTCTAGAGTTAGAGGAGATACCCAATCTTCAAGGAAGTCGTATGCAAGAGAAGTACTCAGTTCAAATGATATTTGGAGGGTCTAGAGTTGGAGGAGATACCCAGTCTTCAAGGAAGTCGTATGCAAAAAAGACCATGGAAACAAAGCAAAATAGAGACTCTAATTATTCAATTCAAGGACGAGGATACGAAAGGAGTTCTTCAACCACATGATGACCCTGTGGTGGTCACGGTGTTATTCTCCAACTAGACGATGAGAAGAGTGCTTATAGATATAGGCAGCTCAGCTGACCTCATCTTCTTGCCAGCTTTTGAAGGCCTTCACCTTAGGAAGGATCAACTCAAGCCTGTGAAGTCTTCCCTTGTTGGCTTCTCAAAAGAAACTGCCCATCTTATAGGGATGATAATGTTGTCTGTCTTGATAGGAGATGAGGACAGGAATGAAACCACCATAGTGGTGTTTCTAGTGATGGACTGCCCCTCAACCTACAAAGTGATATTGGGTAGGCAAACACTTAATAAGTTCAGGGCTGCGGTGTCAACTGACCATCTTAAAGTTAAATGCTCAACTATTAATGGGATTGGAGAAATTAAGGTTGATCAGAGAAGTGCACAGGAGTGTTATCTAACCTCTATAAAGTCAACAAAGGCATTTGGTGTGGATGGGATGAATGTTCGAGATGAAGACACACTCAAGTAAGGGAAGCCTGTAGAGGAACTGGTGGAGATACCAATGATAAAAGGGAATGCTTAGAAAGTATTTTGGATTGGTTCAGGGTTACGCCTAGAAGAAGCAAAAGCGCTGATCAGGTTTCTGAGAAGCTATGTGGATGTCTTCGCATGGTCCCATGAAGATATGGTTGGGATTGATCCTGAGGTGATGGTTCACAGGCTAAATGTTGATCTAGAACATCGACTAATCAAGCATAGAGTGAGAAAATTTGCCCTAGAGAGAAATAAAGCCATAGTAGGGAAAGTGGAGAAACTGGTGAAGGCTCAATTCATCCGGGAAGTCCAGTATCTGATGTGGATTTGCAATGTGGTTCTAGTGCCAAAACTGAATGGGAAATGGCATCTATGTGTAGACTTCAATGACCTCAGTAAGACATGTCCGAAGGATAGCTTTTCTTTGCCTATGATCGACCTTCTCGTAGATTCTACAGCGGGCATAAGTTACTTAGCTTTATGTATGCTTTCTCAAGGTGCAATTAGATTCAGACGCTCAAGGATGACAAGGAGAAGACATTGTTCATTACTGATCAAAGACTTTATTGTTATAAGGTAATTCCCTTTGGGCTTAAAAATGTAGGTGTTACCTATCAAAGGCTAGTTAATAGCAAGTTCCAGCAATAAATTGGGAGAAATATGAAGGTGTACGTCGATGACATGCTAGTGAAGAGTCTGGCCAAAGCCAGACATGTTGAAGACTTGGAGGAGACTTTCGAGGTACATAGAAAGTACAAGATGAAGTTAAACCTTGCTAAATGTGCATTCGGGGTCTCCTCAAGCAAGTCTTTGGGGTTCATGGTCTCACAACGGGGCATACAGGGCAACCCTAAGAAGATAATTGCCATCATTACTATGAAGTCTCCAAGGAGTACAAAAGAAGTACAAAAACTAACTGAACATATAACAGCTCTTAATCGCTTTGTGTCCTGGGCAATTAACAAGTGTCACCCATTTTTTCAAGTTTTGAAGAAGGCTTTTGAGTGGACTGAGGAGTGCGAACATGCATTCCTCTAGTTGAAGACTTACCTATGCTCTCCCCCTCTCCTCGGTCGTACAGTAGAGGAAGAGGACTTGTACGTATACCTAGCAATATCTCCTCATGCAGTCAACTTCGTGTTGATCTAAGTAGAAGGGATAATTCAATATCCAGTCTATTGCACTAGTAGAGCCCTCCAGGGAGCAGAGGTGAGTATCCAAGGATTGAGAAGATGGCCTTCGCATTGGTCATATCAGCGAGGACACTCTGACCTTATTTTCAAGCTCATCCCATCAAGGTTATAACAGATCAAACCCTCAAGAAAACTCTCCACGACCCATACACCTCTAGACGCCTAGTACAGTGGTGTATCAAGTTGGGTGAGTTTGATTTGGAGTTCCATCCAAGGTTGACCATCAAAACCCAAGCCTTGGCAGAGTTCACCTTCCTGTAAGAACAACAAGCTAGGCAAGCAAAACACTAGGAGATGCAAGAAGGGCAATCCCCAAGATGGACTTTACATGTGGATGGTTCAGAAGCTTGTGGAGCTGGCATTGTGTTGGTCTCACTTGACCAGATTAAGCTTCAATACGCACTCCGATTTGGATTCAAAGCAACCACCAATGAGGCAGAGTATGAGACCCTCGTCACAGGGATCAAATTGGCAAAATCCTTGGGAATTAGAAATTTGGTTTTCAAGAGTGATTCCCAGCTAATGGTGGGGCATGTTTTGGGAGATTATGAAACCAGGGAAGATAGGATGAAGCAATGTCGGGGGTACATTAGATTGTTGCAGAAGAGTTTTGAGAAGTTCGAGATTACAAGGGTTCCCAAAGAGGAAAACCAAGAAGCTGATTAGTCACCTGGATTGGCTACGGCCAAGGAGGATATGTTGGGTAGAGCTGTTCCCATCGAACAGTCGAAGAAGCCTAATACTGAGCAGGTTTTGAAATAGGTAAATCCAATCAATTATAAAGGGTCGTGGGGAGATCCTATAATGATCTATTTGGAAGTTGGGAAGTTACCTGCAAACAAAGACAAGGCCAGAAAGCTGAAACTCAGGTCAGCCAAATACTTAAGTATGGGGGGAGTGTTGAGCGCACTTTATTGCATATTCTTATTACTCAACATGTCCATTTTACATCTATTCATGTTTTAATTCCGATGAATTGCTTAAAGTTGCACGAAAGGTTCTCCATGTCTTCATCTCAGGTTTTTCAAGTAAAAGAGTCGAATTCGAGTAGGGACCGTAATTTGATCCAATTCGATCAAATCTGCCCCATTCCTCGCCTTTTTCGGATTGGAGTTTCGAGGATTTATTTGGAGATCAGGTTGAATTTGGAGATGAAAGTTGGGGAGAAAATGGAGAACCAATCGAAGGCGGATCTTAGTACATCCACCCCGTTCCCCGATCCATTTTAAAGTAATTATTATTTTACTTTTTACCCCCTTTACATATAAGTATTTATAATTTTCTTTTTTAACACATTTATCATTCTCTTTTTTTTTTAAATAGAGATTAGAGTTTTTTTCATGTGTAAAGATAGATGAATTTGGATTTTATTTTATGTTATTTTACTCGTTTTATTTTATGTGAAGATGAATTTGGAGTTTAATTTTACTCTATATGTTATGGTTTCATTAGATGAATTTAGATTTTAAGTTTTGTGGTGTTGGATGCAATTATAAATTTGTGATTACTTTTATATAAGATGAATTAACTTTTTTATTAAAGAAAAAATAGGGTGGGGCGAGACGGGGATCCCTAATCCCCATTCCGAGCAGGAAATGGAGGGTGGAGTTCATTTTTCATTTTGAAAATAGGGTGGGGATGGAGGCCGATTTTGGTTCGGGGATCAGGGACGGGAATGGTCAAATTCGCCCTCGATTTGCCCCACTTCCATCCCTAAATTCGAGAGACATTCTGAAGTCTTAAGGCCCGAAGATGATTTCTAAGTCCTTAGATAGCCCAAGGGTGATGCTATGAAGGATCGGGATGGAAGATTAGAAGCCAAATGCAAAGGTTGGAATTTTGGACCAAAATCAAGACAGTTGCACTTTGTACTGGTACACTACTAGTAGAACCATGAAAAATGGCCTTTGAACCGATACTGTACCAGTAAAACCTATGTATCCAGAAATTAGAATTTGCACTTTGTGCCGGTACACTACTGGTAAAACATGATACTTTGGGGGCTTGTACTGGTACTGTACAGGTAGAACGTGTTCTAACGCTACAATAAAATGTTGTTTTGATATTTTGTGTATTATCACCTTTTGTGCTTTATTTTTTCCGACTTTTGGATTGTAAGGGGAAGAAAGAGAGTTATTTTAGTATTCCTTTGGTCCCCCTTGACCTATTTATGCATGTGTATTCGGAAAGTAAACCATTATCAACACTTAGATATTTTTATGCTTTCAAGTTATATTTTAAAGTTGAGAGCTTCTCTCTAATTCTTCAA
This sequence comes from Arbutus unedo, assembly GCA_014822125.1. Classification (NCBI taxonomy): domain Eukaryota; kingdom Viridiplantae; phylum Streptophyta; class Magnoliopsida; order Ericales; family Ericaceae; genus Arbutus; species Arbutus unedo. The sequence goes on from JABCMJ010007929.1 coordinate 18,363, forward strand.
GCCATTAGTGTTCTTCATTTTCTCCTAAGATTTTATTGAAGTGTAAGACATATTTTCATTTGAGAAGTAAGTAGTATAAAGTTCAAGCTTCATTTTGTGTTCTTGCTCTTTCACTTTATTTTTTTGGCAAGTTGTCGGAATCATGGCTATTAATACTTTACTTTTTCTTTCTACAGATTTTTAAAATATCATTGGTGAGTTTGTTTCATTCTCATTAGCATTAATCATGTTTAGTTTATTTTTCTTTATTTCCCTTTTTTTCTTCAGAATCATGAGTAACTAAATCTTTTAGGTTAAGGATGAAGTTCATCTAAAACCAAGGTTCTGAATACCGTATTGGCTTAAGTATTGGTTTGTCTATTAATATGGTACGTACCGGTACAGGTCATATACCAGGTACCGTATCGGATTTATCACATTTGTCAATATACATATACATAGACGTATACATATATATATATATATATATATATATATATATCAGAGAGAAGGCAAAACAAAATTAATTTCTTTATGATAAATTCTATGGTATTAATATTATTGGTTTTATTCGTAAGATACTTCGCTAAAGTGTGACCCGTTAGTCCATAAGTACTATGATGAAGCAACTATTGTTCATCCGACATGATCATACGGGATTACAATTTACTCAAGATGATCATTCGGGATGAACAATAATTGGGGGTTGGATGTTAATGAAATTTTCATCAATTGTTAAGATCTTCAGTCGACTTTCTCCCCTTTTAGGTTGGTTCAGACACTTATGAGTGGGCAAAAAAAGGAGAAAAAAAATTGGTGTGAACTATCACATGAACAAGTGTAACATTTGTTGTTCGAGAATACGATTTTTTTTTCTTGGTTTTGAATTTTTATTAAATTTGTGTTAAATTTTTATATTAATCATTTATCGCGATGATAGAAATCTAGATGTTAAAAAATTATGATGAAAATTATCAAAAAATTTACTAAGAGCAAAAAAGAAATAAATAAATAAATAAATAAATAAAGGATAAAAAATAAAAACAAAAAACAAAGAAGTAAATTTTGCTGGTATTTGCCGGTAGTACGGTATTAGAGGCAGTTAGTACCGTTTTTACGACAAAACGATATGTATCGGCTGATACGGTACGATACGATATCGATAACCTTGCCTAAGTCTAATGAAAATCAATATCGCCTAAATGCTTCTCCTTGCTTGTCAATAGATCTATAGAAGTTCTTCTTCTTAGAAACAAAAATGAAGTGTTAAGCTTTTGCTTAGCTATTATCATATTTTTTGTATATTTAATACTTAAGTCTATGTCCTCCCTATTTTGGCATACTTATTCTTGATCTTGGATATATCTAGAAACACATCATTTGAAGTAAAAATACTGATTTTTAGTAAATATTTTCCGACCTAGAATCCTTACCCAGAATCTAGATTAAGTTATAAAAGGATATATTGACTAGAGAAAATTTAAGGTGAATAGATTTCGAAGACTAAAGCTATCTTTAATCTTGATCTTATTCCCTCATTTAGTTTAATATGGTTGTTAATCTTTACCCAAATAAATTTTGAGGTTAATGTCCGAAACGTCGAAAAATCAAACTGCAAAGTCTTTTTATCTAACTATTTTTCCTCATGGATCAATACTCCGAACTCTCCACTATACCTCTTTTTAACATTCGAGGAAAGTCCTGTTTCATAAATATTAAATCTTGACGCAGGCCGACACCCTAACGATGCAATTTTGTTGGCCGGTCAAGGAGTAATGTGTCAAAGAAGTTATTCACTCTCACTCTTATGTTGTTTGATTAAGGAAGAGGTTGATTATGCTTTGAGAGAAGCTCATGACGGCTCTTGTGGAAACCATTCAAGAGGATGTGCATTAGCTTTCAAGTTACTGAGGATGGGATACTATTGGTCAACAATGCAATCAGATGCTCATAAGGTGATCCAAATGTGCAAAAAGTGTCAAAGGTTCGCTAATATTTTGCATCAACTTCCAACTATGTTGACTCTATTGTCTTTCCCCATGTTCGTTTGCTCAGTAGGGATTGAATCTGATTGGTCTGCTACCTGTTGGTAAGGGACAAAATAAGTTTTCCATAGTAGTTGTCGACTACTTTACCCAATGGGTGGAAGCTAAGCCTTTGGCAACCATAACGACTCAAAAGGCCACTAATCTTGTCTAGAAAAACATCATTAGCAAGTTCAGTATGCCTAGGGCAATCATCACTGATTGGGGTAAACAAATCTACAGTAATAAATTCCAAGAATTCTCTTATTAAATGGCTTATGGGGTTGAGGATGTGATTCTTGTGGAGATAGGCCTTCTCAGCCATAGGACTGCTAACTTCATAAAGGAAGATAAATCAGGGTCTATGAGAAGACTTGCATTTACTTGAAGAGAAAAGGGAGAAAACTGCCATGAAGGCTGTCATCTACCAACAACAAATGGCTAGGTACTACAACACTCAAGTCAAAAAAAGGGATTTTATAGAGGGAGACCTTGTGCTCAAAAAGGTGGATCCAACAGGAAAGAAGACCAAAATTTTAGGGCCTAACTAAGAAGGTCTCTACCAAATAGCAGAACACATCAAAGCGGGGATGATGTTTTATTATAAATTCTCCAAGTGAATTGAATGACAATACATGAACAGAAGATTTCCAACACAGTTGTTATAATCAGGGATGATGTTTTATTTGTATATGTCCTCCGGGACCATTCTGAGATTAGTAGCCCCATCTGCTCAGCAAATGTCCTCTGAGACCATTCTGAGATTAGCAGCCTCGTCTACTCCTCTGAGACCATTCTAAGATTAGCACATCTGCTCAGCATGCGTCCTCTGGGACCATTCTAACTAGTAGCCTTGTATGCTCAACAAATGTCCTCTGGGACCATTCTACACCTAGCAATCCCATCTGCTCGCTTATCAACCTCATATGTTCAATAATTGTCTTCTGGGATCACCAAAAGTCAAATGACACCATCTGCCTTCATACACTAAGCGGCTATATAGCTATTCTTATATCAAATCAACTTAACGTGTTAAGCGTGTAGCAAAGATAATAGCCATACCAAGTCCTATTTGAACAAAATTTCAAGCATGAGCAAAATTGTCTATTGAGAAGAAATAGAAGTTAAAACTACCTCTAGGTGGGAATTGTTCAAGTCATCATTACATTAAGGCTAAGAAAGAAAATGCCTAAGACAAGGGAGTTGTCTTCTGAGAATCAAGGGGATTAGCGTTAGTTAGATCCACCACTACCTCGCCTTAAGCACCAGTGATCAGGTTCAAGATGGCCTTCTATGTTGCACCAGTGGTCAAATCCAAAGTGCCGCCTCTGTAGCAATGTTGGTCAGATCTGTACCTTATAGTTATAGAAATAAGAAGAGTTAGACTCACCTAATCTACGACCAACCATATGAGGAAAAGAAAGAAACCTCCATAAACTTCTTACAAGACGTAGTAATTACCTACCCTAATGAGGACGAAGTTTTTTATATACGTCCTATTTTGTTTAGATTCATTAGAGATTTTCATGAATTTGCTTAGACATTAATGTAAATGAACCATAACTATGTAGCAATATTCATAAAGGATTAACCCCAAAATTGCATATCCAAATTATAATAAAGCATATAGAAGCCACAATTGCAGAATGTGCCCTTCTACAATGGAAATAGGTGCCAAGCTTCCTTCAGTTCCATCAGCTACATCAACCTCTTTGCTAATCACTTGCTCATGTTTAGACTCATTTTCATCACTCTCCAAGGTCATACTGTCGTCCTCAACATTAAAAGGATAAAGGTCCAACTCAGGATGGGAAACACTTATCTTCCTTTTTAAAGACATGAATCCACTGAAATAGTATTTTGTCATGATGTCAGTAAAGCCCTGAGTACCTTTCAATTTTTCTAAATTGTCAGATTGATTACTAGATAATTGCTGCAGATTGACAATTTATTTCTCTCTCTCAGCTGTCATTCTATCCTTTTTGTCAAACATGTGCGATAGTTTAGTCATGACTTTTCCTTGAGCTGCAAAGGCAGCATGCACTTAAGCAAGCTCAATCCTCAAGCTCTTTGATATTTTCTGCTCAGCCCCTAATGACTCGATGAGCTTAATGGATCATTGTTCTTGCGCCTGTCAAGACTTTGTTAGGCTTTGTATCCGAGCTTCCATCATATAGTTCTCCTCCCCTTAACTCATCCATATCCTTCTTCATCTTGATCAGGGCTAGATCCTTCTCGTCCCTCAAGTGTTCGTGAGTTTTCATCCTACTCTCAAAAGCTTCCTTCTCATCTAGAAATTTCTTGGCTTTTCTCACGATTTCACCTCTATACACATTTGTCTATATAACAAAGAATGCCTAGATCAATACGGGGAGACTTAGGGAGCGAGAAGGTAGCATAAAAAGTACATTTACCTTGGCCAGGTTAAAAAGGAATCACGAGTGCAAGTCCCCAGTGTTCAGCGTCTTCATCATTTCTCGATCTTCTCTGATGGCCAATTTAGCGATGTTGTTGATGACCAGTCCCTTCAATTAATGGCATTTTACCCATCTCAGTGGTCTTTTTACCTGTTTCCTTAGTAGTCTCAAATGCTAAGGTATTTTTTCTAGTGATCCTTTTTCCAACCTCTTGGTAGTAGGATTAGAGGAGATGTTTCCTTGAGTCATAACGCCTGAGTCCACAAAAGTGGCAGGGTTATTCAAAGCCCTCTTCTAGTTAGCCTTGGGTTTCTTGGCAACCTTGGTTTTTGCCTTCTCAATTAATTCTGACAATTTGTTCTTGTTAACAAGCACTATTTTCTTCGAATCCTCTATGAGGGAAAAAACAAAGGGAATGCATAAAAACTCAACGATAAGGAACTGAGCAGGTACTGAGTATGATACCTCTCTCTAGAGCGAGAGCCTCATTTGATGGTTTTGGTCCAAAGAGGTAATTGGCCAAAGTTTCGGGTTCCAATAGGTTTTGGTAATCGTGGTAGGGGTATTCAGTCACCAGCTTCAACTGCTCTGCAATCTCCTTCATGATAGTCAGCCTCTGCCTACTTGATTCAGAACAAAGTATCAGATACTAGAACATATAAGAAAATTAAAGAATTAAGAACAAAAAAATGCTCACGAGTAGAGTAAGGCTCTTCCCAGAAACAACGGAGTTTAGAGGAATCAATCTTCTCCTCCCAGGCAGGGAACTCCCATCATTCCCCAGAAATAATAAAAAAGTTATTTTTCCAATTCTTATTTGTTGAGGAAAGATTGCCCACTAGAGTAGGGCCTCCGTCCCTCTTGGAAAAAAACCATTATCCCTAAAGTGACATGTTCACCTAATGGGTGTATAAGAAGGCTTCCTTAGTGACCGGCCGGCAGAAGTGCGTCGTTAGGGCGCCGGCCAAGGTCAAGGTT
>JABCMJ010007932.1:0-22943 GCA_014822125.1 Arbutus unedo
TACATTGAGAGATCAAGAAAAAACACAAACACAAAATACGACACAAAAAATTTTATTTGGTTCTTATAACATGCATGTAATTGAGCACATTCATAGTTCTCTCCAATTTCAATATATATTAAATGAAAAATAGGACAACATACATACATACATATACATATATATATATATATATTCCCCTTCTAATGAGGGATCCCTTATTTTGTTAAAATGAGGACCTCCTATTTTCTGATTAATTTTTGATGATCCGAACTGTTCAATGTGTTTAAAACATGTTTTTAAGGATACCCTTAAGAAATTGACTTAAAAAATATCAGGAAGGGTTTGATCTAAGCAATTTTTCATAAATGCCGACAGAAACTGTTTTATAAAAAATTGATTAGATCAAGCTTTTTCCGATAATATTTTGAGCTAATTTCACACGAGTATCCTTAAAAACATATTTCATAGAATATATATATATATATATATATATATATAGTCGTTTTACCTTGGGAGACAACGTCGAAGCTATCCTCTAACACCTACAGTGAGGCGGCAATTTAGTCTTAAGGGAACTGTGCTAAACACATGACTCGATTCAGTAACATTGTATTTATTTTCGTATTTCGATTCTTATATTATATTGTAGATTTAATTATGTATTTATTGTTGATTCCGTTCTTAATAAAAAAAAATAGATGTATGCTTTTTGGATTCTCGATTGTCTCTTCGAATATGTCGTATTATATTTTTCCTACAAGTTTAAGATTAAATCGATTGCTTCGAATTCTGGTTCACCAAAATATTTTCTGGTTTTGTTATTAAAAAAAAATTTTGACAGATTCGTAGTTGGGATTTAAACTAGACAGATCGATTTTATTGTGATCTATTCATGTCTCAATTTTTCCAGCAATTATATGTTCTTTTCGGACTAATATTTTTGTGTAGATTAGTTTATTGTCAAATGAATACTTGTGATCTGGACAGGAATTTTATAAAACCAATTCAATGCTCTGATCTTGGTTTGGCTATCGATTTGGTTACCCATCGTGATCTATCACAGCCAGTGGTAGAGGTTCGAACTCGGCCTAGTGGATTGGTCGATTCGGCCTCGGCTATATGCAGATCTACTCGGCCATGGTCAGTCATGCGCAACTCGGCCCCGGATCGGTGGCCAGCCTTGATGGCAGACTACTAGGACCTTTTGGGTTTGGCTCGGCCAAACCATGCATGGTCAGATCTAGTCATTCAGGGTCTAGAGCAATCTACTCGGCTTCGAGCTAGACACTGCTCGGCCAAGACCATCAGTGGTTGGCACGGACCAATCCCTTAGTCTGCTGATCAGTTCGGTCAGAAGTACTTGACAGCCTTTGGTGTGTTCGGCCTGAAGTACACAGGCAATGGTCGACTTCTATACTCAGCCTTAGTACCAGGCAATTGATGGATATATTGCCAGTACTCGGACAGATCGAATCAGTAGATAGGTAAATGGATCGATAAATCACCCTATGGTAACGGACTCTATATACCGTTTACCTTTCGGGGACGATGTCCCTAGGACTCTTGCGACCTGACCGGGAAGGTCGAACACCGCTGAGGATGCTACCCTTAGACTCCCACCAGGGGGTGCTGCCCCCTTGGACCCCCGCTAGGGGGCTCAGCCCCCTAGAACTCCCACTAGGGAGAAATGCCCCCTGGGACCCCCGTGGGTACGCTGATACATGGCACTTGTTGAATAGAACTTTATCATAATTTTTAATTGTTGTTAAATTATGTTATGTTTTGTCATCTTGTTTAAGATCTGATCACTTGTGAATTCTTTTATCTTATTTTTTAGAAAAAAAATGTCAACTGAGGTGGTGCCCACCAATGTGACTGGGTCAGGCCGTACCCAAGCCAATGTTACTGGGTAGGTAGTGCCCAAACCAATGTTACTGGGTCAAACAATGTCTAAACCAATGTTACTAGGTTAGGCAATGGTTAAGCAAGTGGTAATATAAATGAAAGCCGTGCTAATGTTGCTCTACCAAATGTTCCATTCGCCCATGTTGACAAACCAGAAAAATTCACCGGTATTGACTTCAAGAGGTGGCAGCAAAAGATGTTGTTTTATCTCACCACTCTAAACCTTGCAAGGTTCCTGGTTGAGGATGCACCTGTCGTGGAAACAGACGAGACTGATAAAGAGACTCTGCTAGCACTGGATGCCTGGAAGCATGCTGACTTCCTGTGCAGGAATTATGTCGTAAATGCTCTGGACAATTCTTTGTACAATGTCTATTGTGAGGCAACATCTACTAAGGAACTGTAGGAGTCCTTGGATAAGAAATACAAGATCAAAGGTGCCAATATCAAGAAATTTGTGGTTGGCCAATTCATGGATTTTACTATGGTGGACTCGAAGACTCTGGGTAGTTAGGTCCAAGAACTTCAACTGATCCTCAACGAGATCAAAGCTAAGGGGATATAGTTGAGTGAAGCTTTTCAAGTGGTTGTTGTCATCCACAAGTTTCCCCAAGCATGGAGGGAATTCAAGAGCTATTTGATATTCAAAAACAAATAGATGACCTTGGAAGCGCTTTGGGTCAAGCTCCGGATTGAAGAAGAGCACCGAAGTATGGATAAGAGTCTGCACTCCTCTTATATGTCCAAGGCAACTATTATAGAGCATGGCCAAAGCCCTGGCAGTAGAAAAAAGTGTCAAGCAAGCAATCTAGGCATTCTGGCAAGGGTCAAAAATTGGGAGCTAAGGGTAGCATCTCCAAGAAATAAAAGGCTAAGTTTCAAGGCTGATATTATAACTGTGATAAAGTGGGATATCACTCTGTAGATTGTCACCAACCTAAGAAAAATCCTGAGAATTGAAGATCTTTCAAGAAATGTGACTGACATCAACTTGTCTGCTATGGTATCAGAGATGAACCTAGTTGATTCAAATCCAAGAGAATGGTGGATTGATACTGGTGCACCACATCTGTTCCGACAAGCGAATGTTTACTTCCTTCGAGCCTGCAACTAATGGTGAGAAGCTTTATATGGGCAATTCGGCTACCTCTAGCATTCTGAGACAGGACATAGTGGTTCTGAAGATGACTTCGGGGAGAGAGCTGACTCTCAACTAGGTTCTGTATGTGTTAGACATACGCAAGAACCTGGTATCTGGCTCGCTGCTCAACAAGCATGGCTTTCGAATTATATTCTAGTTAGACAAGGTGGTGCTCACCAAAGATGGAATTTATGTGGGGAGGGTTATGTAACTAATGAATTTTTTAAGCTCAATATAATGACTGTGTTTTCCAAAAAGGATAATAAAATGAAAGCCCCTTCTACTTATTTGCTTGAGTCTTCCAATTTATGGCATGGTAGACTAAGTCATGTTAACTTTGATACCTTGCATAGGTTAATTAACTTAGACCATATTCCTGCATTTCACATTGATAGATCATATAAGTGTGAAACTTGTGTGGAAGCCAAGATGACGAGATCTTCTTTCAAGACAGTTGAAAGAGACTCTGAACCTCTAGGTTTGATCCACACTGATGTGTGCGATCTCAAATTTGTGCAAACTAGAGGAGGCAACAAGTATTTCATTACTTTTGTCGATGACAGCACTAAATATTGCTATGTGTACCTCTAGCTAAGTTTGTTCTTTATAAGACTAAAGTAGATAATCAACTAGGTAAAAAAATTAAGGTGCTTAGAAGTGACCAAGACGGTGAGTACGAAGCACCGTTTGGTGAATTCTGTGCACAACATGAAATCATACACCAAACTATTGCACCTTATTCGTCTTAGCAAAACGGTGTTGCCGAGCGCAAGAATCGTACCTTAAAAAAGATGATGAATTCTATGTTGATTAGTTTTGAACTACCACAAAACATGTGGGGAGAAGCAATTCTTTCTACAAATTATCTTCTAATAAAGCACCGCGAAAGAAACTTGATAAAATCCTGTATGAACTTTGGAAATGGTCAAAAATCTTCCTATAAGTACTTACGAATATGGGAGTGTCTCGCAAAAGTGGCAATACCTACACCTAAGAAGATGAAGATAGGTCATAAACTATTGATTGTGTGTTCATCGGTTATACACATCATAGCAATGCACATAGGTTTCTTGTGCAGAAATCTGCTATCTCAGATATACGCAAGAACACAATCATGGAGTCTACGAATGTAACATTCTTTGAACATGTGTTCCCGTGTAGGTCCATTGTAGAGGCAAGTTCGGCAAAATGAACTTTAAAGGCTATAGGAAAAAGCACTCTTAACCAAGAGAAATAGGTTGTAAACAAACCTAGACGTAGCAAAAGAGCTAGAACGTCAACTTCCTTTGATCCTGACTTTCTAATATATTTGTTGTAGAGTGAGTCTCGAAATTTCAAGGAAGCAATAAACTCTCCTGAAGAACCTCTGTGGAAAGAGGCAATTAAAAGTGAGATTGATTACATACTGCAAAATCATATTTGAGAACTGGTAGATCTTCTGCTCCAGGACAAGAAAGGAAAGTCTGTAAACTGGTTAGATCTTTATATGGTCTAAAGAAAGTTCTAAACAATGGCATGAGAAGTTTGACAATGTTATGTTGTCGAGTGGCTTTAAAATCAACAAGTGTGACAAATGTGTTTATGTCAAAGACACTGTCGATGGCTATGTCATCTTGTGTATGTAAGTTGATGACATGCTCATTGTGGGTAGTAATGATAAGGTTATTGATATACATGAAATATAACAATTAAATTACTCTCATGTTGACCTTGTTAGTTTTAATTTTATGTTATTTGTGACTAATTATGATTTATTTATATTTACAGAAAAAAATAGAGATTTGTCATTGAATGAACTTTATACAAGGTCAATGATATAATTCAAGTCAAGTGAATCAAGTCCAACCCAAATTAGAGATCTATAGGGTGCAAACAAGTGAAACTATTCAAGGAAATAAGAACCCAACTTGATTTAGGAAGCATACATAAAATTGGAAGTAATCTCGAGTTGAAGTATTTTTGGACAGCTTTTGGTATTTTGGACGTAACTTTCTGCTTATAACTCGAATTAAGGTGATTCAAATTGGGTTGAAAAAAATATTTTAAAGGGATACATATTTTTGTGAAATAGTATGTTTCTAAGTCTGACTTTTAAGGGGTCAAAACGGGCTCGCGGGCTAAAATTGCTGAAAAAGTAAAATCCAAATGTACTTTGGATTTAGGATTTTTCTAAGGGGTCAAACTTATAGATAGAGGGGTGAACGTGATTGACAAGAGGAGATAGGGCGGAGAAGAGTTTACGGACAGATGCATCACAAAGGACTTGCTGCGACTAAGAGATGAATAAAAGGAAAAACTAAATCTATGGCTTATCTTTCATATTCTGTAAGATTTTTATTTTCTTCAATGGAGTTTTTTGATTACATTGATTCATGTTTTATTGACTCAATGAGTAGCTAAATATTGAAACTAAGGTTAAGGATGAAACCCTATAAATTTTGTTGATTAATTTTATACATATGACTTTTCGTACATGTATTTATTGAAAAGTGTTCTTGACTTAAACAATTAAATTGGATATTATCAGTTATCACATTTACCAAGAACATGTCGAGGTAAAAATTTGATATGAAGGATATGAGTCTTGCAAATGTAATTTTGGGCGTCAAGATAACCGAAACATCTAATGGACTTGTATTGTCTCAAAATCATTATATAGATAAGATTCTTGAGAAATACAATAAGTCTGACACGAATATCGCTAGGACCCCTGTCGATTCAAACCAACATTTGTTTAAGAATCTTGGTGAAGGAGTTTCTCAACTCGAATATTCTCAAATAATTAAAAGTTTGATGTACTTGATGAGTTGTACAAGACCCGATATCGCCTACTTGGTGAGCAGACTGAGTAGATATACGAGTAATCCAGGGGGGATCTACTGGAAAGCCATAGTCAGGGTATTGCGTTACTTTCGGTACACTCGTGACTATGGACTACACTATACCAGACATCCAGCGGTACTAGAAGCGTACACTAATGCAAATTGGATATCTAATATCAAAAACTTCAAGTCCATGAGTGGATATGTTTTCACTCTAGCAGGTGCAGCTGTGTCTTGAAAATCTTCCACACAAACATATATAGCACGATCTACGATGGAGTCAGAGTTTATTGCTCTTGACAAGGCGACTGAGAAGGCTGAATGGCTACGCCAATTTTTGAAAAATATTCCACGATGGTCAAAACTTGTCCCTACGATATGTGTACATTGTGATAGCCAATCAACGATTGGTCGGGCACAGAGTAATATATATAATGATAAGTCTAGGCATATTCGTCGTAAACATAATATCATTAGACAATTACTCTCAACTGGAGTTGTCACTATTGCGTATGTGCAATCAAAGGACAATATCGCAAATCCGCTGACCAAAAGGTTAACCCGAGAGCTAGTTGCTAAAGCATCAAAGGGAATGGGGCTAAAGCCTATGATGCTAAAAGCTGCCGTGATGGACACCCAACCGTGTTAACTGGAGATCCCAAGATTAAGGTTCAATGAGACAATCTAATCGCGTGTGGTGCGAGATCACTAAAGAGATTTATACGTCTACCCATTCCTATGTTGTGACAATGATATTATGGAGAATAAACATTTGATATGTCTTTTTAATGATTGTTATGTGGGGGAATTCAAATTCTCGATGGAGTATTTTAGTTATTCATAATAAAAGGTCACCTATGTGAGTGTAAAGTGTGACCGCTTCAGTAAAAATTTTAGTAGGCAAAAATTCTTAATACACTTGCAGAATCAGGACGCGTGTTTATGGCCACAATGCACACACCATTGAGAATTGAACTGTATTAGGAGAAGTTCCTATGTGGAGTCTATTGTCTTGGTTTACACAAATGGCAGAACAGTTCAAGACATCATGTTCACTGATCAACTAGTAAATCCGATAGACTTTCACACGAAAATGTTCAAGGTCAAAAGCTACCTATCCTATGCAGGGATTATCCGTTGTGCTCTCTCTCAAGTTTGCTTTGTACTCTATGTCGAAATGTGTACCCGTTTTATTCATGCAGAGCATTGTTGAAAATTCGAAGGGTTTGAATGAACGAGACACCAAAGGGTCTCGGGACAATCGAAAAATCTCTATCATTTTACACCCTAAGAGTCACCATGATTTCTCATTCATGTACCATCCAAAAGTCATTCTGTTTCTAACTCCATTCATTGTTAGCAACCCAAAAGCCTTTATATACTAAGCTCATTTTTGGCATTGCAATGAGTACACCCAATGAAATTATGTCTATCCCGAGTTCATTTTTCAAGTGAGAGTGTGTCAAACACGAGTAAGTTCAATAGGCGAACGAGGTTAAGTGTTACCTAATTCGTTGAGTCGTTTTATCTTGAGAGACGATACCGACACTATCCTCCAACACCACGGCGAGGCGACGATTTAGTCTTAAAAAAACTGTATTAAACACAGGACTTGGTTCAGTAATATTGTATTTATTTTCGTATTTCGATTCTTGTATTGTATTGTAATTTCAATTCTGTATTTATTGTTAATTCCGTTCTTAATAAAAGAAAATAGATGTATGTTTTTTGAATTCTCAATTATCTCTTCGAATCTGTCGCTTTATATTTTTTCTACAAATAGTCAGGATTGTGTATCTGACACTCTTATAGTTTGCCAATTAAACCATGACTTCAAAATAGAAATACATTAAATAACACTCTCCTTGAATTCTGAAATATTTTCTTAAAAGTGTTTCATAGATGGAAGACTTTCCCATACTAAATAGTCAAGATTTTTATTAGGAGTGTCCAAAGAAATCCGAAAAATAGAAAAATTGGACCAAATCGATCCTAACCGTTCATTTTGGTTTGGTAATTAGTTTTTTTTATCAATTTGTGGCTCGAACCAAATTGAACTGTTTATAATGAGTATATATAAATTTATATATATAAATACATACGTATATACCATTCACCTTTTTATTAAATTTGACCATGCAACTTCTCTTAAATAGATGAGAAAATAAAATACTACTGCACTTTTCAAAAAATATTTTTACTTTCCAAACAAAAACCTTCCATCTTCTGTGTCGTAGTTTGGATATTTGAATATTAATGAAATTTTGGAATATTTTGTGGTATTGTACTAGTGTGTTGGACCTACATTTCAAATCATCCATCTATTTTGCGGGTAGAACCAGAAACTACACCGATCTGATCTAAAAATGAGGATTGGTTTGGTTAGGTTTCAAATTGATAATAGTCAGATTTTAGTTCACATTTTTCTCTAACCATTAAAAATAGTCTGGTTATTAAATTCGTACGAAACTGCACCAATTTGGACAATGTACATGCCTAATTGTTGGATAACACTCTTGTAGTTTGCCGGTGAAACCACGACTTCAAAATAGAAATACGTTAAATAACACTCCCCTTGTTTAACACCTCCAACAAACAAGCCGCTAACGCCTCAACCAAACGGGCGATTATCACGCTGTATCCTGGAGAAGCTTCCTTGCCCAAGGGGTCGCGTTCCACTCTGAGAATCGAAAAGTCGAATAGATGATGTGTGAGCTCTCAATTCGCGCATACAGCATGAGCGTTCGTCATAGCGACTGGGTGTAGCCGGCGAGAGAAAGAGAGGGAGAGAGATGATATTACCATTTGTGAAACTGGGAACGCTAGCCCTGAGAACGGCGTGCAAACCCATCGCCAACCGGCTAAAGAAAGAGGCTAGCAAGCACCCAAAGTTTCGACAGTTCATCGTCGACATTGCCCAGGTCCTCCCCTCCCCTCGCCTCTCCCTTTCCCTTCATGTCTTTCAATTTCTCTTCGCTTTTGATGTATATCTATTGTGTATGTATAAATTATGGTAGTCTTCCTTGGTGAAGCCTTAGTGTTTATTGTAATTCATTGGTTAATCGATTTATCCTCAGCGCCTTCATGATTGCCTTGTTAGAATATTAGTATTTTGCAAACTGCTTATTTAGCTAGCTGGAGAACTTATTTTGTTTTTGGTAAGATAATTCACTAGCTGAAGAGCTTGTTTCTTCATTTTCTTTTTGGAGAAGATTTATGAAGCAATGCTTAGACCCACAAAGCGAGTTTTTGGCTTAGAATATAAGCTTGTCACCATCTTGTTGTGAAGATTGTGATTATAGTTGGTTTTTGCATTGAAGATGGGCTGCATCCTTCTTCTTCTTCATTGTCAAAACCCATGTTTGTTGACGGTTGTTTTGAAATGCCTGAGGTGATAAAAGGGTAAGACTTGTTAAATTTTTAAGACAGGGCATGCTAAGGAATGTTGACAGTCCTGAGGATTGATGTGGAAATAGGCAAGGACTTTCAGTTTCTTTGTCATCACCTTCTCCTGAAAAATTTCATGATTTTTTATGCAGATTAGTTGAAATGCCATAATGTAATTGATGAAGCTCTGGGCATAAGCCACATAAAGGAGGCCAAAATGACTTTGAATACAAAGGTGTACCTAGCAAATGAATTTTAATTTAGCTATTGCCTTTTGAAGAAATAGATTGAGCGTTCATCATAATCAGCATTGCTATGGTGCCTAGGATTTTTGTTGGTTCTCCTGATTGTGTCAAATTAACATCACCATGTAAAACTAGTACAACATGTAAAAGAGATGAGAAGTCAAATGTAATGTAGTGAGCAGTATTGTCTCTTTTGGGTCATATTATTCTAATTTATCTACATGTCAGCAATAAGATGCAAATTCCCACTCCACAAGGGTCAAACTATAACTTAATGAAATCTATCTGGGTTGGAAACTAAATTAGGAACCCTGGGAGAGGGATAGTAGGAAGGCAGGCAGTCTTCCTTTACTTTCCCCCCAAGAGAGACTTGTTCTTGCTACCAAACAACATATAACACTTGTTATCATAACCGCTTTCTTGAGAACTTACACAGAACTAGTTATCAGTCTTTTCTTCATCCATGCTACGCGCATTTGGTCCTGTCACCTTTTGAATTTGTCATAAAAGCATATTGTTTTCTCTACTGTAAGCTTATCCTTTTGGTGCTTTTGTCTTCCATTGTCTTCTTGCCCTTTTCAAATCAAGAAGAATTAGTAAGTTTTTGCAATCACTGACTTACATGCATGGAGAATTAGTAAGCTTCTTTAGTATTGACATGCATGCATGGACACACCTAGTAGGGTTGCATTGTTTGTGTCCAAGAACCATCAGCGCCGAGATTTTTTGAACATGCATCCAAATCTGTTAGATTGTTAGGTTAGTCCTTAAGAATGTTATTATTTCAGAAAGTTGGTATGTGCTTTCTATAGCTTAGAAATGTACTCACAGGTCATGGCACATAGTATATCAAAGTTACATGGAGGACATGGATATATCTTTACCCCTTGCATAGGAAATTCACTTGAGACGTCATTGATGGAAATATCACTGATGTGGTCATGTATTTCCTTTACCCTGTATCCTATAGTCCGTCGTTCTCATGCCTTGATCCAATATTCTTGTAAATCACTATATTTGTAATTCTTTTATATCATTTGAGATTCACTTGTAACACATATGTAATCAAGTGGTCAGTTTTTGTTTCCCCTTTATGTTGAATAGTGACTGATGACATCTGCACTTTGATATTGTTGATTCTGGGTCAGGCAAATCATCGGTTCACAGTAAACATGCAAAGACGCCTATATGGCCATGCAACTGACGTCGCAATTCGCCCTCTGAATGAGGAGAAAGCTGTCCAAGCCGCTGCAGATCTTCTTGGGGAACTCTTTGTGTTTACGGTAGTATTGATCACGATTTCCTATTCTTTTAGCTTAGGAGATGTTTTAATTGACTTGTTTTAATGTCCAACCATGTCCTTGTGAGATCGGATTCTTCTTCCACAAATTTTGTACTTGTGGGCATTCATTCACATAACTACATGCTGGACAAGCTGGTTATGTATGTTGTACTATTAGTTTACATTTGAATACTGATGCATGTGTTCACTGGAAGTGCATTAAGTCTTGTGCATGCATCCATGAATTCAGGAATTTTGTCCCATAAGGTTCCCGACACTTCAATGAATGAAGAACAGTGAGGATTTTTTTTCCCGGAAGTTGTGGATGGTCATTTTTCCCGCCATTTAATGTGGTTGGTATTGGTTGTTTTTTCTCATGTGCGTGGGTAGACTAGACTTCTTTTGTGATCAGTCCATTGGCATGCATGTGCAGTTCAAGTAAGCCTAACTGGACTGCTAGAGCGGATGGTTCAAGCTCTTTTAGAAGAGCATTTCCATAGGAGCCCCAGGCATCTCTGTATTCCTACATATCTTTTGAGGCTGAGACGCTGAGTAACCTGTCGAGTTGAATTTGTAGAAGGCTTGGAGCTTCATCATCATCGCATTTTCACTATTGTCAGCTGACCTATGATCTTCGGCTTCAGCTTCCTCTTGCTGATACAGTTGGGGTTTTTTGTCATTTTTGTGTTGAATGATGATCCAGCTCTAGACTTTTGTTCCTTTCTCGGCCATATGTTTTTGTATAGGGTATATGTTTGTCTTCACAAATTGAGTAAGAATTCATAATAATTTACTGTATCACCCCAATGGAAATCTTCAAAGTGTGTGTGCTAAACCTCATCTTATCCAAATCGTGTCATCACTATCCAAAATTGGAGTTGCCGGATATTTATTTTATCGTATCTGATACATCGGAGAGTATCGGTATTGGTATGCTGACTTGTTTGGAGTGTGCATGCTTAATAGAGTGGATGAGATTGCATTCTGTCAACTCACATTCCAGTCCACATAACTATTTGGTTTTCGCATTCTCTTTTAGCTTTACCTAAATATCAGTTTCTTCTATTATCCATTTATGTGACTTGGATACTGCTCAGACCCATTCAGTGATGGTTCTGAGCCTCGTCTGATTTGTTCATGGGCAGCAGATAGTATGTTATACAAGTATATAACACAATTTATACTTGCACAATGTTCCATACCAAACCTATGTGAACACTATTGTTTTATTTTGTACGCAATTAGGTTGCAGGGACTGCAATTATATTTGAGGTGCAACGAAGTGCTAGGTCAGAAGCCAGGAAGGAGGAAGAGCGAAGGAATGAAATACAGGTCAACTGTAATATTCTATCATTAAAATTTCGCATGTGCCTCTCATTTTCTTTTCCTGTGTTGAGTAGCCTTCAGATGGTGTTCCTTTCAGTGGCTTTCGACTTCTTTGAGGACCAGAGTCGAGAGGCTCAAATTGAACCAGTGTTTGTATTAGTAAATCATTCTTGTCTAATGTCATGATATTTCACCAAGGCATGCTCTTTACTGCTTGTACAACCAAAAATGAAACACATCAACATTTTAAACCTGAAGAAATTATCTCGCTACATGGACTAAAGGTGCTTCCGGTGACTTATCATTAAACAGTAGAAGAGAAAAAGGGATCCCAAATTTAGGAAAATTCCTTTAATGTCACTGACAATAATGATGTCAGAATATTTAGTACGAGGGCTGGCTGCTTCATCGATTCACTTTCTTTTTTCGACATTTGGATGCATTGGTTTTCATTACAGTATACATCCTACATACCATTACTCTGGCCGGATTTTCTCCAAGTTGGAAGTAATTACTAGTCTGCTAGTTTAGCTTAGACAAGTCTGCTTTTTTTGAATTTGTTGTCTGGCATAATTGGCTGGATTCTATCCTTAACAAAGATCGATGGTTATTTTGTTAGGCGATGAAGCAACGGGATGAAGATCTAGCAAGAGAAGTGGAGCTTCTAAAGCACAAAATTGCAGAGATTGAGCAACATGCCAAAGGACGAGGACTTGGCAGTCTGCTCAACTTCCGGCATGGTATCAATAACGGAGATGGACAAGCCAAAAATACTTGATCAGTCCTCATCACATTTAAGGCCGTGTTTGGACCTTGGTTTTGTGGAGAGAAAAAATATATAATAGGAATTTATATCAACATATCAATTTTTTAGTATTAGACGATTTTTTTTCCCTGTTTCTGCACCATATAATTATTCTACAATTTGAAGTACCAGAAGTGCCATATGGGGCCTTAGCACCAATTTGTTTTCTCAACATCAGCTTGCAGTTACTCCATCCCTTTTGATTGTTCATTACGAAATATTGTATAATCCTTTAATAAAAAAACTTTATTGTTCATAATTTTTTTTTTTAAATCCCACCAATTTAAATAAGTAATTTGGTAGAAAAAAATATGGACGGAAGTATTTTATTTCTTAAATGTAAAAATGTACAATTGTTTGTAAAGGTGGGTATCTAAAAAGGGAAGGGTAATCACTAAAATGCTAACTCCGATCTCTCTTTCTTTGACTATATCAATTTGTACAGCACGGATTGAAACCAGACGCAGGTAGTTCGTATCTTTGGACATATCTATTTTATTGTATTTTTTTTCTAGAAGTCGTGATAAAAGGTTCCGGTTAAGGAGGACAATATGAGTGTATCCTCTTTAGTCTTCTGTTTTTCAAATTTGTCATGAGTAAGAGCAAGTTTTTTATTTGACCTTCGATCGGATCAAGCAAAGCGACTGGGAAGGCTCGCTTCGAAAAGGTTGACTAAAAAAGAAGGTTGCTTATTTATTTTCTATCGGCATTTATACGGCTCTAGACGCACTGATTTGACTTGAAGTCTTTATTTTTTTCTTTTTTTTGCATTTGTTAGTTTTGTGTTTTTTGGATGAATAATTTATTTTAAAAAAGTGAATCTAAAAAGTATAAAATTTTGTTTAAAAATTAAAAAAAAATTACTAAAGACAAAAAATAATTTAAAACGATTAATTTTTAGATTATTTTTATCTTTTTTAAAGTTTTCAATATTTGATTCATATTTTTTATTTTTCTGAAATCTCATATTGATATGAACCAATAATTTATAAAAAATTAACGACAAATAAAAAAATTACAAAAAAATTCAAATAAGAACAAACGAATTATTTTTTCGTCCTTATTTGAAATTTTTTATAATTTGTTTTGCGTTAATTTTTTCCAATTCTTCTTGACAAAAAGTTTCAAAAAATATATATGAACAAATTTAATAAAAAAATCAGAAAAGAAAAACAATCTAAGAAATCTGTCTGTTTTGAATTTTAGATCATATATTTATTGATATCCGATTGAGC
This sequence comes from Arbutus unedo, assembly GCA_014822125.1. NCBI lineage: Eukaryota > Viridiplantae > Streptophyta > Magnoliopsida > Ericales > Ericaceae > Arbutus > Arbutus unedo. The sequence continues at coordinate 14,131 of JABCMJ010007932.1, forward strand.
TGAATTTTTTATGATACCTAAAGAAGTAAATCATAATAAAATTGATAATTTTAATCGTCAAAATGTGTTCCCGTGGTATTCCAACGCGGTGCAGACTGAATAAAATTGAACTCCTGACAGAGTGGTTAAATTCCACGCTCTTCTAATTGTTGGGAAAGAAATAGTTTATAGGAGAAAATTAAGTTATTTGGGCCGGATTGACAAAGCAATACAAGATGTATTGGGCCGGAGACAATGGACTTTAGTTTGATAAAATAGGGCCGGGTCTAAACCATGAGGCTTTACACATGCCGAATCCGACCGTTGTTCCCATGCCGCGTATTACTCTCCTAATTTCCTGCCAAAATCAAACTCTTGTTACTTTCTCGTCCCAATCCGGGTACGGTATCGCCGTATAGGAAATACATTCCTAAGTCGGATTTTGGATTCGCAACTTCTATATCTGAGGAGTACATACCCATATCTCCATTAACACCTCTTCCCTCTGAAATTTTAAGGTTTTGGGGCGAATTGCTCGGAATGGAGAGGTTTTACATCACGTATGATCTTTCAATTTCAAATATCTGTGTGTATACGTGCATATACGTAGACATGCGTATTCTATATCTGTTCTTTTTCTTGTATACGGTAGATTCAGCTATGTATTATTCGTCTGATATATGATTTGTGAATTCTGTATTAATTTTGTGATCTGAAGATTGTTTTGTGTTCATATTTACTGATTTCTCTGTGTTTTGTTCTTTTTAGTCTCTTTATGACAGCATTGCCTAGTGGTTTCGAATTGTAGTAACAGATGAATTTTGTGGTTACTGTAACATAACAAATTTTTTATAGAGAAGTTGTCTTCTGTAAAATCCAATCTACTAACCTTTGAGGGAAGACAATTTTGAAACCAGATTATCTGTAGGCGATTTTTCTTTACCCTAGTAAATTTTTTGGGAAGCGTGTCAATTTCAGATAGCTTATTTTACTTTCTGGCCCTCCTTCCCCTTTGTTTTCCATTGTAACTACTTTTTTTTCTTCTTGCAAATTCTATCTTCCTGACTGATTGTATCAACTTGATTGGAACTAGGGAGCACACACTGGATCTGCAAATGAACTTTCCTTGGCAGGACTATCCCCAAAGTCCGCAACCTGGTTTATGGATTATTAGTTCTCAGATTCCGCACCATGTTACCGGTGAAAGGAATCACAACTTCCATCACAGTATGGCAGATTATAACCATTGGTATGTTCCACAATGTTATGGCTCGCCCGCGGAAGTTCATAATCGCGACCTTTCAGTTCAAGATGGCTATACCTGTTTCTCTGCTCACCTAGAAACATGGTGTACGTAGTCAGTAACTTGGTAGATAAACTTTCTTCTATTAATAGTCCAAACGACCTCAAGTTAAACTTTTTCTTTGAATCCCTATAGTTGTTGTCCTTTTGCTTGATACATCACTCCACCGATTCATAATCCAAACACTACCTTAAGTTAAATGCCGAGTGTACCCAGATGGTAAACATTATTTTCTTAATATTCACCTGTTGATTATTCCAAAAACCTTACATGAGATGTATGTATAGTCATCGGTCTATATACCGCCAATCTAAGTTCCTATAACAAAATTATGTGGATCTGATTTGGGATAACAAAACATTTGTGGTATGCTTGAATCTTGGGCATGTATACAGATTTGTTGAGAAAATGCAAAGGGACTAGAAAAGTGAAAAAAAGATTAGCTTATTTCATTCACGTTTCTGTTTCTTTTTTCCCCACAAATTCGTCTAGAAATCCATGATATTTTCAGCATTAATTTTATTGTTTTTCATTTACAATGATCTGATATCTGTTTTTCAATCTACCTTTGTAACTGATTACTTCTATTTGATGAAAATAGGGATCACACATCACATCCTCAAAGAAATTCCAATCAATCACAACAAAACAGTCTCTACAATGGGCCCTCTACCATAGGGCACGGGCATTCTCAGTATCCATACCATGGAATCAGAGAAAGTAATCACTACTTGAATCACCACATAACCGTTAATCACAGTAGCATGATGTCAAACTACGCTCTACAAAGTTATGGCTTGCCCGTGGCAAACCATTATTGCGACCCTTCATTTCAAAGTAACAGCTACACTGATTTCCCCCCTTGTCAACCCAGACGGTACCTAGTGGAGCAAAATTCGGTGATCAATGGCGGGGAGATTAGCTGTATGTGGAAGTTTACATGCGAGTATTGTGGAAGTTCAATGCATTCTTCCTACACGGGCAATTACCAACTTCATCAGAATCACCAGCCACCACATATGCAACCTATGGGAGGAAATGATCTCAACCTTCAACCTCAAATGCCATCTTCTTCTTCACACGGGCATCAAATGGACAACCCTCAACATCCTTACAGTTCACCTTCTTCTCGGGATAGTAGTATGGATAGCTGGAATAGATACTTTGGATCCTCCTCCATAGCAGTTGACCATATGATTAACCAAGGAAATCTACCTTCAGAAGACAACATCATTAACCATCACCGCATCAACATTCAACATTTAGCAGCTGTAAGCCTTGTCTCCAGTTCTGCTGCATTGAAAAATACTACTATGTACTTGCTCAAGTTAATTTCATATTCTGGATCGAACTAAGAAAATGTCTGTAGGCTGTGATTTTACAGGATGTTATCGATGTGTGTGACATGTATCCGTGGGACATGCTCTTGCCGTATGAGGTATTATTCTTTGATAAATTGATCCCGTCATTTGGAGGAGGTCAATTTTTTTTTTTTGTTGAATATATTTTATGATTTCTGTATGATACGCATTTCGATTTGATATTTCACAAAAGAAGATCTTTAACCAACTGAAAATTCACATGCAGGGGCTATTACTGGATCTTGAAGAACTAATTGACCACAGAAGTACCGGATTGTCCGAAGAAGAAATCCAAAGGCATCTAAAAATAAGAACCCATCTTTCATCTGCAGATCAGTTTGATTTGAATGAAGCCCCGCCAAGCAAAAAACCGAGAATCTGCTTGAATCAGTTCGATTTGAATGAAGCCATCCCAAGCTCGGACAAAGAATCTGATATCTGTGTTGTATGCCAGGTATGCAATAATACTGTTATAGTGTTATGTAAAAATTGTAGCTTCTCGTAGTTTATTTTTGCGTGTTACAGTTTGGATGCCCATAGTGACAGAATGCTGTTGATTTGCAGAATGAATATGAAAATCAGGAACGAATTGGGACTCTTGAGTGTGGACATGATTATCATGCAGATTGCATAAAGAAGTGGCTTCAAGAGAAGAATGTTTGCCCAGTCTGCAAAGCTACAGCTTTGTCTGTACAAAGCTAGAGAAATTTTGGACAAGTGGATGATATGGAGATACCTTAATTTGTTCAGTTTTTTCCACCAATCCTATAGTTTTCAAAAGTTCTGGCTTTTTATTCTATGCGCAGTTTAACTAACTGGACATAGTTTTTGTCTATTTGGTACTTTTTTCAGGAAAACCTTCTATTTGCTGGGTTCCAGCTCATAAAAGCAGAGACGATCCCTTTTTTGTCAGTTAAACTTGCTAGCCCGTTAACATTACCTTTAGCAAAAAAAAAAAGTTAGCTTTATGAGCTGCAAACGCCTGGATGCATGTTCATTCTCACCCCACAGCAGTATCTTAATCAGGCAACATATGAGAGAGACAGAGACAGACAGACTTGGTGAACAAAAGAGATCATGCTTACACGTCTAAGATACTTGGTGAACAAAAGAGATCATGCTTACACATCTTGCCTGGAATAAGGTAAATCCAAGTAATCAACACCAGCTAGCGTAATTAAAACAGGAATGCATCAACCATTTTCATGGACCAAGAAACAACTAATCAATCGTGAAATTAAAAAAAAAACGCAAATAATAGCAATACATTTCAAAAACCCAGTCATAATCAATCAACATAAACTAACCTAGGATTAGCTACAAGCGAAATAGTACACCGCGGAAAAGAAAAAGTAAATGATTGAAAAAAGAGATAGGAAAGTTCAGAGTGTCAATTCTACATATGCCGCAAAACCCAAAGTTCTTTGTCTCAGCATTCCCTGCTTCACGTTTGACATCCAAACATGTTCGATAACCATATAGGAACAGGAGTTCCGATGGAAAGAAAATGATATGCCACAGTGGTATAGTTCTGTTCCTTTACGGCTATGTTGAGCAGCATCCAACTTTCTTGACGGCTGATACATCATCCTTGCCGCCAACACTAATGGTTTGTCCCTTGGGCAAAGCTGCCGGATCATCCCCAACGTCAAGTGCCTTGCGGCTGACCACTCGATATATTTGAGTGAGTACTTCTGTGAAGGCATTTTCAACATTCATAGACTCTAGAGCAGAGGTCTCCATGAAAAAAGTGTTCTCTCTTTCAGCAAATGCCTTGGCATCCTCAGTGGAAACAGCTCGTAAATGACGCAAATCCGCCTTGTTCCCGACGAGCATAATCACGATGTTGGAATCCGTGTGATCACGAAGCTCCTTTAGCCATCTCTCTACATTTTCAAATGTGACGTGGCGAGTGACGTCATAGACAAGCAACGCGCCAACCGCTCCTCGGTAGTATGCACTTGTGATTGCACGGTATCTTCAACAAAAGAGTATCAATTGAGATTAGGAATTAATGTTGAAACAAGACAGTGTACTCAAAATACCAAATTCAGCAACCAGGTTACCAAACATTTGCACGACATAGGCATAAGGAGGTGCTTCCTTAAACTACACTACAAACATTACTTAAATCTTTAGACAAGCATATCTTACACCTTTAGACAGGAATATATTTGTATATTACTACAGACAACACTACAGACAAATATCTTATAGGGAAATAAGGCAAGAGACCAAACATGTATGGCATAGTTTCCACACCATTGGGAAATAGGGCTCCACTCCAATCAGAGGAACAAATAACTTGTGACTGAAACAACTAGAAACGTCCTAACTCCTAATATTCGCCATCAGCGCGGTATAAAATGAGATGAAGATTCATTCTTCAAGCAACACGGTCTAGTCAAATAGTAAATTCAGTACTAGGCAACCAACAAGTGAGGAAACAAGCAGAAGGATATGTCCTCAAAAGAAAGAGCTAACCAAAAACAACTATAGAAGGGACAGTTTCAAAACAACTTGAAAACATGGCTCCAAGCCAAAAGCAGGAACAAATAAATACCTTAGGACTGAAACTACTCGAGACACACTAAAAATTAAGTCTGTTCTTTGTCTACCTAAATATTTAAATTGTACGGAAGGCAATCAAACGTTGAAAAGACTGAGCTTATGTCAAAGCATCACTGCACAAGAAGGTTTGGGTCACTCGGGTTATATTTCCTTGGAACCTAAAGCTCGGGTCAAAAGCCATGGCACAAATATCATATGCCGAAAGGAACAAAAGAAAAGCATATTGGAAATCATAGTACTTTAGTTGGAACATCGGTTATGACATCTCTCCAATCAACATCAGGTAAAATAAAAAACATCTCACATCGGTTATGACATCTCACCAATCAACATCAGGTGAAATCAGAAACATCTCACAAAGGGACGCATAGTACTTACAGGGAGTAGATCTAATTGTTTGGAGTCGTGTTTATAAAAAATAGAGCTGTTATATATCTTCTGTGTCGTGATCATTTACGCAGGCCAAACACTACCCAACAAGCCTGCTGATACTTTAAGTTTCAATACTACTTAGTGCCATGAGAAGCTAAATAAACTTGAGCAAAACTTTCAAACAAATCTATAAATCGCAATCAAAGCAGGGATCTTCATGGAGAAAGTATTTTCAAAAGAATCCAACTCATGGCATATATACATTTAGAGAAAATTTTGTAAAATGGTGATTGGTACCTGAGAAACAGAAACCTCCAGTCAACTAAGCCTAGTAGCCCAAATTTTACTAAACCATGAGAATGCTTCAATTCCCACATACCAAACACTACCACAAGAAAATCCAACATTTATGCTTTTTGTTAATTTTCTTAGCAACCAAACATATGAGCAAAAACACAATCCAGATGCGATAACGCCAAGTAACGAATCACTTCACATCATTCCAACGTATTACAGATCTCAGAACTGGAATTTATATACCTCATTTATCAATCGAAATAAAACCCAACATTTTCGAAATGAATCGGGAATGACACAGATCTATACCTCTCTTGGCCGGCGGTGTCCCAAATCTGGGCCTTGACGACCTTGTCGTCGACGTGGATACTGCGAGTAGCGAATTCCACGCCGATTGTGGACTTAGACTCAAGGCTGAACTCATTCCTCGTGAATCTAGACAACAGGTTCGATTTGCCGACCCCCGAGTCGCCGATTAGCACCACTTTGAACAAGTAATCATAATCGTCGTCTGCTCTATAAGCTCCCATTTTTACTTGAATATGGATATACAGATACCAGATTTGCAGATCAAAATGCTAGATCAAGCTATATTTCTTGGACCCAGATCTAAATATTTAGAAAGAGAGAGAGAGGCAGCGTTATATATGAAAATGTTGAAGGGAGAGTGCATTCATAGCTTTTTAGGCTCCCTCCCAACTACGCGTGAAATATAAATCGGAAAGACCGAACCAACGGAAACAATCGGTCTAAAAAATGGTTTTGTTTGCTTTTACTAACGGAATTGGTCCGGTTTGATTTGTAAAAAAATATTATTTTCGGTTTGACCCAGTTTTGTAAAGAAGAAATCATAAAAAATCAAGTTAATCAAATTTTCAATACCAGTGAATCGAAGATTCCACCGTTCACGTGTGGCCTAAGTTCACAGAACAGATCAGGAACGAATTCAAATCATTTATATTTATATTTTTATATTTAAAATTTGTCTTTATTCTCGTTTTATTTTTCGAACGAATAATGAATTCTACCTTTCATTTCTTTCCTAAACGAGAATCGGAGATACCCGTCCCGTCTTATTTTTTTAGTAGGAAAAAAATATTTGTAAAAATAACCACAAATCCTTAATTGTAAAATTAATCACAAATTTACAATTGCAAGATTATACAACTTGTACAAACATAATTTACCTAATACAATAATTAAAATCTAACTTTTCAAATAAAAATTTCAGAACTCAAATATAAAGGTAAGTTGCATAATTTGGAGCTCATATATAACATAGTTAAATTGTTCAAACAACTAACATCCTGATTTTAAATTAAAAACACTTGGGTAAAATATAAAAGTAAGAAAATATAATTACATAAATCTAATCTTATGTAATTATTTATATTTAAATGGGTAAACAATAAAATGATATATATTTAATAATAATTCAAAACAGATCAAGAAACGGTGTGGAGGTACTTTAGACCTGGTTTCAACCCGTTCCTTGATTCTTTTTTAAATTTTACTTCCAACTCTAACCTTATTCCGAACAAAAATCTTAAAACTCCAATCGAAACGAGACGTGTTCTCCATCTCTCTATAAAAGATCATTTCAAGCTCACCCCAAATCAGAGATTCACAAGCTTCAGAACACAATGGAGTAATACATTTACAATACTTTAATTTGATGTGAAATATAATTATTATATGACTCAAGTCATCACATATGATTGATCACAAACAATTATTCTAAACGTTCCAATAGATTTGAAATATCAAAACTGTTCACATTGATTAATCTTGAGAATTCAAATTAAATAAAATTATGGCACTTGGTCTTGATGAGTAATATAACTTATAAATATGCATCATAATTATCTTCGTAAAATCTTCGTGATGATTCTGAAAATCGGTGAGATGTCTTGCACTCCTATTTGGAGGTAACATAATTATCTTTTTAGTTTTTTGATATAATTTTATACTTTTTTAAAATCTCTTGTCGAGACGAACCAACAACCATAAAAAAATTGACACAAAACAAAAAATTGTAAAAAAAAATTACTAAAAAATAAATAATAAACTAATAAATTAATAATTACCACAGTTTAAATGGACTCATATCAAAGAGAAATTATCATCCGTATCAAGCTAAAGCTCATTGTCATACGTAAATTTTTTTGGCTGAATAATATTAACTTTATTAATATGTGGTACAGTTGGCAAAATCAGAGGAACTTTAAAAAGTTGGAAAAATCAAAGAGATTTTAAATTTACATATTTGCATTCACCTCTGTTCACATTTGTGATTTGACTTACCCATGAATACGACTTTTCAAGCTTTTGAATTTCAAAACTTAGAGGCAAACTTTTCAAGCTGTTTCCATAAAGAAAAATATAAGAACATAAAGAGCTTGTTTGATAACATTTTCTATTTTTTGTTTTGTATTTTTTATTTTTATTTCTTAATTTTTGTTTTTGTTTTTAAAAAAACAAAATTTTTTTGTTTATGTTAACCTATTTTTAGTTTGTTATATATATAAACTCTATATTGTGTGTGTTAAGACTTATATACATATATACATATATATAAGTACATATATCTGTATCTTTGATATATATATATATATCAAAGTATATATATACTTATATATACATATATATATACTTATAATATATATATATATATATATATATATGTATATATTATAATATATTATAATATGTATATACATAATATATATACATATATATATATTATATATATGTATATATATTATACATATATATATATATATACATTATACATGTATATACATATACATTATAATACATATGTATATGTATATAATTATACATATACATTATATGTATATACATGTATATTATAATACTATATATATATATACATTATACATGTATAACATATATATTATATACATATA